>QLSS01000327.1:96155-111046 GCA_024372645.1 Trichomalopsis sarcophagae | reverse complement strand
GAAGAAGAAGATACAAGGTGTGGATGCCTACCAAAGCATTTTACAAAAAAGTGTGTTGCAGTATTGAATGCTCTTTGTCATGCAGATAGTCAGCAGGGCTTAGCACTGTTACGTGTAGCTGATAAAAAACTCGTTAAAAGCATATGCGAGTGCGTGTTAAATGTATTGCGTGGAGTGGTTAAAATAAAATACTCTCACAAGTCAAAGTTAAAAAAACATAAAAGTGTTTTGAGAAAATTATTAAATAAATCCAGTAGTAAAAACAGTGAAAAAGTATGGAAAAAAAAGAAACGCGTCCTTATTCAAAACGGTGGTGCTTTTTTACCAATGTTACTTGCACCAATTATAGGTGCACTTGTGTCAAAAATATTTGGAGTCTCTGGAAATTAAAATATGGAGCACGCTCGTAAAATGGTCATTGTACCAGAGGAAACATACGAGAGAGTAGCGAAGCAACAGCATCATCAACAACAACAACAACATATAGTAGAAGAGTCGAGTAATGCTTTAGAGCCAACGATACAGACAAAGGGTGATAACTTAAGTCGTCTCGATGCTTAGATGCACGATATACTTTTTTCAAAAAGTATCACCGATGAACGTGAAAAATGTCAAAAATATTTACAAATTTTAAGAAGATATCTTCATTTTAAAAATTTGGAACGTCAGGAACTTTTATCAGGTGTAAATATACTTGATGTAGAGTATGAAAATGAAGATATATCGAGTCCATTGCCCGATGAAGCGATACTTGCAAGCATTTCCAAGGGTTATGTGAGAAAAGCACGTTTATTGCTTCAACATTGGAAATTAGCATCGCATCGTATTAAATGGGATAATTCAGGTACAGTTAGCATTGATGATAAAGCTATACCACACTCAAATATTATAGATTTACTAGAAGACGTGGTACGGAGTAGACCTGTTGAAGAACCTGTAGGAAGATTTCAATTAGCTAATTTTATAGCAACAACTGACACGCCATCCAAATTAATAAGTAATCCAGAGGTGATAAAAATTAGTGAAAGTTTGAAACGTGCATTAAACAAAATTCCTTCAACCAAGAGAAATAATTTCGAGAGCGTTCAGACTTTGGAACAAGGTACTAGACTCGCGGCCGCACAACGCTATAGTGCACGTTTGAATAAGAATCAATACTTTGACACTAGACACGAGACTGGATACGCTGGTGCACGTAATCTGTTACGAATCAATGGTAAAAATAAGAAGAAGAAAAGTGAGCTTAATGAGTGGTTAAGTAATCAAGATGCATACACACTACACAAACCTATTAGCCGAAAATTTCCTAGATTGATGTACAATGTCACTAATGTGGATGATTGTTAGAAAATGGATTTGTGTGACATGCAATCTCTCAAAACGTATAACGATAATTTTGCGTATTTACTTGTAGTTATAGATGTAAATCAGTAAATATGCTTAGGTCGAGCCTTTAAGTGACAAAAGTACAAAAAGTATTGTAGCTGCTTCCGACAAAATCTTAAAAAGAGCCGATGGGCGACGCCCAATTTTTATACAAACTGAGGCAAAGAGTTTGTCGGATCAGATTTTCAAAATTATTTAAAACAACATAAGATTAATTTTCGAGTGGCACGTAATCCCGATGTTAAAGCAGCCGTCGTCGAGCGTCTAAATAGCACGCTCAAAGAACGTATGTTCAGATATTTTACTCACAAAAATACTCATAGGTATATCGATGTTATTGAAAATATGCACATTCAGAAACACGAATGTAATATAAAGTTTGTCAACGCACGTAGAATAGCAGTTGCAAGAGAGAGAGACATATCTGAATATTTACCGGATTGGACAAACGACAAACACAACGATGCCACATTTCCATCAGGTGTTTACGAGAATCTCAACAATCTCACAGAAGCTATAAACAATATACCTGAATCTCACTTACGTATTGAACAGGCAAAGAAAAGTGGTTATTACAATTTACATAAAAAGTGTGAATGTACGGGAACTCATTTTTTCAGCTTGAGGGAAAAGGTCAAACGTATATTTGGCTTTGAGAATGAAAAATATAGAAATCAGGAATTTATACCCATGATTCTATCTGTAGAGTCGAAAAAAATGCAACATTGATAGGAAACAGACCTGGTTGTTTGGCAAGAGCGATAGCTGATCAATTTTTCGTTTATTCAGATATTTGTATTCCGTACACAGTCGGTGACGTTCAAGCATCCCTTTTGCGCATAGTAACACTCGATAATTCAAAATATAAATTTGGTGCGAGAGTGGTCAAATCTCTACCTTTGTTAAATAACACATTTCAGAATATAATAATAGATATAAGAGATGAAAATGGGAATCATATACCATTCGAGTACGGAACATTGACCGTAACACTACATTTCAAGCGCATTCTCTGAGAAAAAAATGGCTTACTACGCAGAATACTATGCCGATCAAATCGGCGGTAGTGCTGATGGAGGAGGAGGAGTACGTCGAGTGTTTGCAGGTTCAACTTATCAGCGAGGTCATGGTGGAATCGGCAGCTTTTTGAGTGGATTATTTCGAAGAATTTTGCCTTACATTACGAGTGGTGCTAAAGCCGTTGGAAAAGAAGCTATCAGAGCAGGAATGCATGTACTAGGTAATGTGGGAAATTACGGAATCAATTTTAAACAAGCTGTAAATATGCGCATGCGTGAGTCCGGTAAAAATCTTAAGCATAAAGCCGCTGATAAAATTGCCGCTATGATGAAGGGATCAGGATATAAGATACGCGCTAAAAAGCGGAAGCGTCAATCGTCCAAGAACAGTTCAGCTGTACGCATCAGCAGTAAAAGTGGCCGTGTAAAGAAGAAAAAGAAGAAGAGCCGTGTCAGTGTTCGCAAATATACAAAAAAGAAAGCTGGCAAGAATAAGCCAAGAAAGAAGAGAAAACAACGCAGTGTGAGCGATATTTTTGAATCTACATAGACATTATTTAATATGGCTTTTCTACACTCAAACTCATGCGAATGCATGAAATTAGAATTAGATTTATTTACATTACCACCTACACAGACTTCGGTGGAAAGCTCTCAATTTATACATTATAAACCAGTTTCTTCGCTAACAGACGATGGACCGTTGTATGCAGATAGAGCCAAATGTTAAAATAACAGAAGCAGCTAAAGCTACAGAGTATCCGAAGGTAGCAGCAATAAATAACACGTTACATTCGCTATTTAACCGAATAGATGTTTTCTTTAATCAAAAATTGGTTTCACCACCAAACAATGCTTATCCTTATCGAGCTTACATCGAAACACTGTTAAATTATTCAAAGAGCAGTATGGAATCACATCGCACGAGTGGACTCTGGTATGCGGATACCTCTGGAAAATGGGTATCGCCTCCCAATAGCAAGCGTACTGATGTAAATGCAAATATTGGTCAGTGTAACCGTCAGTATTTTACCCAGAATGGTAAAACTGTCGATTTACTCGGTCATTTGCATTGCGATGTTTTTAATCAAAATAAGTTTCTGTTAAATGGTGTTGAACTGCCATTACGATTGGTTAGGAGTAAGGATGTTTTTTGTTTGATGGATTTTACAGATGACGATAAATTTACTATACGCATTAAGGAAGCTTCACTGATTGTGTGTCGAGTTAAAATAAGTCCAGGTATTATACTAGCTCATGCTAATGCACTTACAAAAGCCACTGCTAAATACCCAATCAATCGTGTGGAGGTGAAGGCATTTACAATGCATAGAGGTATTCTTGGCGATACACTGGACAACGTTATTCTCGGTCAAATACCCAAAAGAATAATCATTGGATTTGTGGATAACAAGGCATTCAATGGAAACAGAAAGTTTAATCCAATTAATTTCCAACATTTTAATATAAACTATATTTCTCTTTATGTGGATGGTGTCCAGATTCCCAGCAAACCATTGCAGCCTCGATTTTCGGGTGAAATTCAATTATTTATCGACTCGTTTCATACGCTATATTCTGGGACTGGAATTCATTTTCTAAACGAAGCATTAATTATCTCACGATCGGACTACGATGAAGGGTATACATTATTTGCTTTTGATCTAACGCCTGATTTATCAGCAAATTCCGTTTCTCATTGGAATTTAATCAAGCACGGCAGTGTTCGTGTAGAGGTAAAATTTGAAAGAGCACTTGAATCTACAATCAATTGTATAATTTACGCCGAATACGACAATGTCTTGGAAATAGATTCAAGTAGACAAATAATAAAGGATTTTAATGCATAATACCGTTAAAGCGATGGAAAAGTAAGAGCAGAAGGTGGTGAAGAGGGTGGGGGAAAAGAACGTCATACTTTCAGTGACGTTTGAGAAGTGAGCGAGTTTGGATCGACTGTGTGAATTTTTTATAGTATCATGGATTACGTTATTAATATTCAGGGTTAGAGAGACCGTAACAACAAGTTTACACCCAAAGAAGTGGGTGTACTTGGTTTAAAGCACGGAATCGTCCAACATTGGACAGTTAAGTAACCCCATAGATTTGAAGAACTTGCAACTGGACTTAAAAGAAGTAACGAGTACATCTCTAATCATTTTCATGGAATTCGTTGGTATGAAGGTGACATCACCATTGAACAACTACAGTATCATTTACAACAAATAGCCAAAGTGGCTATACGTTTTTTTACACGCGGTCATGACAATTGGAGATTCCTGGAGACTGTAATGTGTCGAGAAGTTGTGAACGTTGAAGAAATGTATGCCCCGAATTTTGACGAATTGAAAATAAATTATCCAGGTAACTTAATGTGTTTAAATCATGGCATTCAAGGTATAAACTCCAGTTGCGATTGTGCTCTCAATCATGCATATGTGCTACGAAAGTGGCTACACTCTATAGCAGGAGATATAACGCAAGATTCTGCACAGAAATTTAGTGATGCATTGTACTGCAAACTAAACTCGCGGATACGTACAGCTACTTCATCGTCTATTTACGCGACACACGAAGAGGACGGAGTCGATCATAGCTGAAATAATAATAATAATAGAATGAATACACAAGAATTACTAAAAGCTCTTGACCCGTTAACCGTCAAGACAGTTGGCGTGTATGCTGCGGATAGAATTCCAAACGTTTTGGAATACCCCGCGGCCATCTTAGCTAATACAGATGATCACACGAAGAAAGGAACACATTGGATTGCTATCTACATAGACTCAAACGGTTATGGAACATACTTTGACAGTTACGGACTACCACCAATGTCCCAACATCATCTTAAACGACTCAAAAGAAATTGCAAGCGGTAAAAAAAAGTTGTAAAGCTTTGATTCACAGGTGTGTGGCCAGTATTGTGTTATATTCCTTTACCATATGGTTAGGCTACCTAACTTACGCACGTTTTGTCATAAGTTCTCGCGAAATTCACGAAAAAATGACGCCATAGTTGTATTGTTCTATAAAAAGCTGTTACGAAATAATAATCATCGTGTACGCTCGAAAGATGTTAGGAGGTTTGGAAGTGAAGCCTCGCGCGGCTCAGGATTTTGTAATCAAACATGTACTTCGAGAATGTATCGAAAGTAATAATAATAATAATAATTGTCAGATATCATGTAGTAAAAAATATGAATAAAGTGTAATCTTTCATAATATAAAATATGTTTTCATTTATAGAGCCTTACTCATTCCTTTAATTTCATACTGTAGTACTATGATATATTTTTTCCTGTTGCATCACACCTTGCTGTATAGTTCTGAGTACATATACATCGGAATTTATTAACGGTTATAATACTAACATCCGGTGATATTTACTGTTTAGTTTTATATTTCATTTCAATCTTTATCTGTAAGCTGATAAAACTGACGGTTGTAATAGTAGTAGAGTAAACATCCTGTTCTTAAAAACTCGGAGAAATGTAACCGTAGCCTTTGACGGTTAACGAATATGATACTTCCTTTGTGAAATTCTAAGAATACACGCGCAAAAATCTGTCCCCACTACATTCGATCGTTTTACTTTAAGGTAGTGGTGGGTAAAATGTATAAAAGAGCTTGAAGAGTGAGGAGCTCTATCAGTTCTTTCATGAAAGTTTGAGAGATCGTTTGCTAAGTGTAACTCTGTATATTGTGCCTCTTGTTTCTCGTACCATGGCTCAATCAAGTGTCAGTGCTCAATATGCTGCTCTCCACGTCCTACGCCATTAATAAGTCAAACTCGAAACGCGTTACTCTTGGCTTAGAAAGTTACCAGGGAAGCTATCGTCCAGTGGTGAAACTCTCAACGTCTACAACATGTTTTAAATCCGTCAAATTTGATGCATCTGGCTGGAAGGTGTTCAAGAATTACTTTGATCTTATAAATTGCTATTTCCAAGATGCGTACAGATTCCAAAGTGAATACACTCGACCAACGAAGGTGTACATGGAGAATCATGATCTGATGTTTACTTCTTCATACAATACCAAATCCATAATGATAGAAGAAAGACCTGTCGGAACATCCATCTTTCCAAATCTTTTGATTGACGAAAAAAACGATGATGTACTGCATACAGTTAGTGCTACCCATGTCAATGACTACACTGGCGGTGCTGCTGCTGCTGCTGCTGCTGCTGCTGCTGCTGCTGCTGCTACTGTTACGGATGGTGAGAATCTGCGTCATCAATCACAGATTAAAAATTGTCGCACTGTGTATTGACGAATGTATGAGTAAACTTGAAGAGTGTGTTGATAAAGTGAATAAATTGTTGCTCATATTAAGAAGTTTACAATTGACTGTATTAAAAACGATTGTATTGATAAAGACCCTAATTCTATACTAAAGATGTATGAGATGATTCAGCAATATTATACACTGAAAATATTAAAATTATAATTCACGAGAAGTTTAAAGATACTATTGAGGAAATAATTTTAAATATAATATTATGTGCAATAGCTGCTTTTCAATTGTTTGATATATATAAAGACATTTATACTACCATAATTAAAGTATAAATATACATGCTATTTTTTGTCATTACGCTTTGTACATATGTCTTCATATCTTGTAATAAACCAGAAAATATTAAAATATTCATTTTTTGTGACATCATTTAAACCTTCCACCCTACTATCACTCCTTACGACTCTATAAATATCATCTCTACATAAGTATGTTCTCATTGCTCCGCGTACACTTGACGGGTCATAATCGTAATATGGACAAACATAATATGGAGAAAACGAAGAAGGAAGGTTCAGGTCGAGAGGAAGTGAAATATAAACCGGCTTCTGGATTCCAAAAGTATCTACCTCAATATTCTTCCAATACTGGATCATTCCCGAAAAAAGAATGGTACAGGAGTTATTGTCCTGACAAGAAAGCAAATAAAGATTCCAAATATCAAGGACACAACAATACTGATTGGGGATAGCAACAATAAAGTCTTATTCGAAGACTTTTTTTTATCAATCAAAATCGGTCCTTTTTAGGACCACAATATTTCTATAAACGTACTACAAACTTATAATACATAAAAATCTTATTATCTTATGACGTCATAAGAGGTGTACATGACGTCAGTAATATTCCATATTTATCTTAATTGTTTACAAGATAAATGCTTAAAAGGTTGGCGATACCTTATCTTTATTTCCTGTTTTCATAATAAAAAAGTATCGTCATGGATTATTATTGTGGTAAAGATAGCTTCTTTGTTCATGATATCTTAATTACGCACGTATAAACATGATATCCTTATCTTAATTGACTGTTTATAAACATGATACCTTATCTTTATTACTTGTAAAGTACCGTCATTGTTTATTATTGTGGTAAAGATATCTTGTATGTTTATGTAAACATGATATCTTTATCTGTACAAACATGATACCCTTATCTAGAAACACGATACCCTATCTTTATGACTTGTTTACATTGATAAGATAAGCATGCGCCAGTGATGATGTCATTTGTTATGTCTCTCCATACCGGCTTACTTACTACTAATGTACTAGGTTAAAAGTGTCAAATTTTCATGTAAAATCACTTATTTGCCATTATATCATGTTTGTTTTCTACATAACTTCTAGTAAAAAGTCAGTCTTACTCTGGAACCTAACAGCTACTTTTTTATTATAAAAAGGTATCTTTTTACTGTATTGAGGTTATGGGAATCTCAATCGAACATTCAGATTTTCATATTTTAAGGTTTAAAATGCAAATAAGGTAGCCTTAATATACACATATATATTCCAAAATTTAATTTTCATGATCTGATAATTACGTTATGGTTAGTTAAGAATGAAAATGTATCAAGATAATACAAAAGATGAACTAAGAGATAATAAAATTAGATAAAATAATTGTAAACTTTCTATCATTAATCAATAAACATTAATAATGCAATGATTATTTTTATTTTATAAATATACCAATTTCGCCCAATTATTAAGCACAAAAAAATAGTATACAACAAATCTACAAAGTATTACACGTGTAATACACATATAATCATATGTATTACACATTAACATGTTGTTATAGCATTAACAAACCATGCTTAAATTAAACATGTATGTTAGTATGTCAATTATGATTACTTTTATCCGTAAACCTTTTCAGACAAATTAAACATTTGTACTTTTATTGATACTATGCGATCGCTTGTGAGTCACCAAATATTTTTTATATTTAATTTTTTTTTTTATTAAATGATCACGTTCCATCAAATTTGCTTGTGAATAAAAATATTGTTAAAAATAACCTTAATTTAAAGTAATTAATTCAATATCAGGACAAGGTTCTTCGAAAAATTTTAGTAACAAACATATAGGACAATTGTCATCTAAACCATCTTTCGTATATACAGTCTCGTGACACAATGGTCCTTCACGATAAATCCTCTCAAATATAGGATCATTAAGTACGGCGTTAAACTCTTCTAAAAGCCCAGAGATATCTCTATGAGGTTTGATCATCAGAATAGCTGATTTCATCCCATGTTTCATCATCTGTAATAGGTTCATCGTGAGAAGGTTCTTCTTCCACAATAATTTTATCTTCATTTGAAGATAATTCGTCATCCGAATGATCAGAAGATACTTCGTTTTCCACATACTATTTTTTATTAATAGAAAGAATTTTTATACATTTTAAATTTAGGAGGAAACATTAAATCTTAAAATACAAACATTATTATTAATGTTTCTACGTTCGTCATCCATCTTCTACTACTAAATTCTTAAGATAAATTACAACTACTACTGAATATACTCGTTAGCGAATAAACAACTACTAAACAGTTGTTGTATATAAACATGTGAACATAGCACAAAAATTATTGATTCTTATCGTCGTTCGGTTTCTTTTAAATGGTCGGATACATGTATAGTCATTCAAATTGATTCAAATTTATATTTAAAAAATAATTAATTAACATATTCATCTAACATATATTCAAAGCTGATTTTTTCAGACGATTGAATATGTTTAAATGTTCTTATTGTAAACTGATTCTTACAACAGTAGAAAAATTAGTAAATTATGAAGAAATTCACATAAAAGTTGAATTTCATGAATGTCCTATGTACCAAATCGTGATTAAAAATAGAAAACAATATACAAGACACATCAAAGAACACGAAATTGAAAAGTTACAAATTTGTAGAGTTTGTGAGAAAATGTTCGAGACAAAATAAAATTTGCCATAATTGTGGACTTAGTTTATTAAGAAATGATGCATTATGCAACATAAAAAAATAGTTCATAAAAAAAATTAATATTGTAAATTTATCAATGTATTTTTTGGGAAATTTTATTGTAGAATTTCAATATCACTCACAAAATTTTATTGGTTTTCAGACGTTTACAATAAATACGTATTATTGTAAATATCAATAGCGTTAAAGAGGGTGACACATTTCTGATATTCCCAATAATTATTACATTTTGCTCCCGATTAGGTTATTTAGAAAATCTAATGACACCCACGATCAGAACATAATTTTGTACGAATGAATTTCAAACTCGCAACGACTATAAGATTCAATATCCTGCATATAGTTTACTTTGTTTGTCTTAAATTTTTTGTCATAACTCCACGATTAACTTCACGATAAACATAGTTATTTTTATGTCAACAGTAATAAGCATCATTTCTCCTACAACCATAAATTCTCCTATTTATTAATCTACAAATTGTTATATAAGTGTGATAGTATGTTGAAATAGTACATTAAATTTGGAACTTAAAGAAGACCTATAATTGGTTGGAACGGAGTGTCAACTAAGTACCAGGGCGGTAATTTTACGCTCATACACATAGATTTAAAAAAAAATTGTATCTATATTGCGCAATACATTATCGTCATAATTAAAGTGACTATTGAAATCAATTCCCGTTGTGAATACGTGTTCATAATACTAATAGTTGTAGGTTAGTTTGTGTACTGCGCGAAACTGACTATATCTAGGCAATATATAATAGCCACATAAAACATCTGATTTGGAGATGGTTAGTTTCTCGTAATTCATTCGTGTACAGTCAAATAGTACAGTACACTCAACAGTACAGTGACCATTGGAGTCAATTTCCTGAGTGAAATTCACGTACACTATCGTAGTCAATTCTCCATAACAATTTGTTTACATCATAAGGTGAAACTAATTATAGTTCGACCATTGTTATAACAGCTACATAAAAGAACTCCTTATTTGTCGTTTTAGTGTTAGTTTCGAGACGATCAGGTACTCGTAAATCATTCACGTCCATTCAAAGTTACAGTGAATATTGGAATTGTTTGTATACTGAGCGAAACAGACCAAAGCTATAAGGACCTCACGCAAGGTGAAAATATGTACATATGGAAATCTCTATATACTCCATATCAACATACATCGGGGGTCCTAGATATATACAACAACATTAACAGGCTGCAATGGCTATAATGAGAAAATGTGGTAGACCAGATTTATTCATAACCGTAACGTGCAATCCAAAATAAAGAAAGAATTGAAATTAATTATAAAAAAATTTCCAAAAAGAACAAATTCCAATGATATACCAAATATCACCGTTAGACTATTTCACACAAAGTTACAATCAATTATGAATGATATAACGGAAAAAAATTGTTGGTAAAGTAGTAGCTAACCTCATAACAAATTGATAAATATGTATCTGCTGAAATAATTTCAAATAATGAAAAACTCGAGAAATTAATTATTAAACATATGCGTCATGGACCTCATTATGAAACAAGTCCATTTCTTAAGATTCCTAAGCATTAATGCAATAAACGATTTCCAAAACCTTTTGCTAATGAAACAATAATAAAACAAGATGGTTATTCTCAATATAAAAGAACAGACAATAGTTATTATAAAATAAGGAAGAAATTCCAGTTGATGATTCAATGGTTGTACAATATAATAAATTTTGGTTAATGAAATACAAATGCCACATGAATGTTGAATTTTGTGCATCTATTCAGAGTATAAAATATATCTATAAGTATATTCACAAAGGTAGTGATAGATCATTTGTCAAAATTCAAAAATATCAAAATGATGATTGTTATCAAGAAAAACTTGACGAAATTTCAAATTATCTTGATGGTAGATATCTTAGTATAATGGAAGCAACTTGGTGGTTTCAAAAATTTCCTATTTATACAGGGTGTCCCATTTTAACTTAGACAGCTGAATAACATGACAAATTTCAATCTAATCAAAAAATGTTTCGAACAAAAGTTGTCGGGCATTGAGGGACTGACCGTTCTGTGACCTTGAATATGTCCTTGAACTTCATTTTCAAGGTCTTTTGAAGGTCAACTTTTGTTTTTTGAATATAACCCCCTATTTTTGACCTCGGATTCGAAAAGAGCGCGAAATTTTACGTCCAGATGAGCTTTTGCGTTAGGGGTCAAAGTAAACTCTACAAGTCATTTCAAGGTCAAATTTCTGTTTAGGGCCTTAAGCTGGTAAACCCGGGTTTTTCAAAAACTGTCCTCAGACAATAGTTATTGGGTATCAAAGTGTTGACCCTCCCATGACCTTGAACATGTTCTGTACTTTCAACTTCGGATTCTGAAAGAACGCGAAGTTTCACGCCCAGATAAGCTTTCGCTATAGGAGACGATGTGAACTTTTTCTGAGATTAACCATGACCCCGAATGTTAAAATTCCACAGATCGAGTTATTATTTCTGCTTCAATATTATATTTATATAAATTTGTTATTCGTAAACGAGTATCATTACATAATCCGTCTGCAATACTTAAATTTCTTATTAGTATTACAATTGCATTTTTCTTTAAATTTAATTTGTGAGGGGGAAGTCCTTCTCTAATATTATTTAACATTTCTATTGGATAATTTAAATGAATATTTTCATCAGTTTGATCAACTCCTCTGTGAGTGGCATAATCTATACTATAATAAGTATACAATTCATTATTCCAAAGTTTCAAAACTTTATCATTAATATTTTTTATGTCTTCATTATAAAGAGCTAAAATAACACGATCAAATAACCTACTCTGATTAATGTCATTATAAAGTTCGTTACAAATGTCATTGGTTTTCCATTCATCTGGAATTATAAATGGATTGACTTTTCATTCTCCTATATTTAATTAGAAAGTTGAAAAATCTATATTTTTCGTTAGTTTCAACACATTAAATAGAGACCATAATTTTGAAAATTTTATTGTTTCTTCTACTATAGAATTTCGATAACCATGTTTTATTACTTGAAGGATTTGTCTAAAATACAGACTCATTATAAGTAATTTTCCACCAAATGGTAAATTATTACATACGTCTTTTAATGTTCTATCGACAATTTTTAAGGTTTTTTGGAACCATAGAACCTTCATCCCAAATTATTACATCACTTTCCCTTAATTTTTTTTTTTTTGTCAGAATCCAATTTTAAAAATGCAATTTCTTTATCGTTTAAATCTAGAGGTAGTCTAAAAGTTCAATGACTTGTCATACCTTTTGGTAATAAAATAGATGCTATTCCAGTCCATGCCATTGATAAAATTTTTTTATTTTTTGATAGAAAATAATATATTACAATTTTATACAAAAATGTTTTACCACATCCACCAGGACCATCAATAAAATATATTTTATGATTATTACTAATTAATTATTCGAATATATATTTTTGATCTTCATTTAATTGGTTATACAATGGTTCAAAAATATTAAAACAATATGCTAAGTTTTCTGCAATTTGTTTATTATTATTATTAATACTACCTGTTGGTTCTGGTAAACTAAAATACTTACAAGATTTTTCTTCATTTTCCAAAATTGATTGAATGTGAAATAATGCATTATTTTATTTATTTTCAGAAAAACCTTTCGTAAAGTATGTTTTAAATTTTGTCCAAATGATATTGGCTTGAATATTTTCTGCTAAAATAAACCAAGTAAAAAATTTTCGTAATTGATTAGGTAGCATGATGTTGCAAGCTTCTTCAAAAATATTATAAATATAAGAATCATCTTCTATTAAACCCATAGCTAGCGCTTCTTTGTAATTTCTATATATTATATTATCATGTGTTCGTAAATCTGCAAATGATAGAGGGCATTTTACACGGTTAATTATAAGTTAAAAAAAAATCTTTCCTTATCTTTTGGAAAAACAATATTTAATCTTCCAATAGTATTGTATTATTGGGTACGTGTTCGTGTTATCCAGGATTTAGTATTTTTAGAAAATATGTAATAATTAGGAATATTAACATATTTAATATTTCTAGCAAAATCGTCCTTTTTATTTAATCTAAACCATGCTGTCAATGTAGTTTCTTTATTATTTATAGCCTCTAATTCTTTACCTTCTTCAAAAACTATGTGTTGTTGATCCTCAGTGTGTACAGCAAGATTTTGAACGCCAGGTTCTCGACCGCTTACAGGATATTCTTGCAGTCGCCATGCTGATTCCATTGGACTTAAGTATCTACCGTCTACAAATTTAGTAATTTCATCATATACTAAAGGTTTTTCAACATTATTATCATTAGGATCAATCGTTTTTTCAATTTTGCAATAGGCTCTGTCTCCTCCTTTATGTAAATAATCAAAAATATATTTTATACTTTGAATAGATGCACAATATTCGACATTTATATGACATCTTATAACGGGGTGAAGCATTCGGCAGCAATCGCTCAGACGTT
The DNA here is from genome assembly GCA_024372645.1 of Trichomalopsis sarcophagae. Classification (NCBI taxonomy): domain Eukaryota; kingdom Metazoa; phylum Arthropoda; class Insecta; order Hymenoptera; family Pteromalidae; genus Trichomalopsis; species Trichomalopsis sarcophagae. The sequence continues at coordinate 96,884 of QLSS01000327.1, read as the reverse complement.
AGCTCGAATCACTTCGAAATAATCGAGACAAGGTCTCGATCCCTCGGGATGTACTTGAGGCTCGCAGTGGACCGGCCAAGGTCAAATATGGCTAGCTGCAGTTAGCATGCACGAGTATCGTGAAGCGATAGTGGAACGTAGTTTAGAGGAGACGGGAAGCGGGTCCGCAGAAATGACTCCGAATTCAGACGTTAGATTTAAAAAGAAAGGAATATATTGTCTGCACTCAAAATAAGATACACGAGCACACGCGTGGGTGGGCGAGACCCAGGGGAACAACGTAACTAGAGATCGGGAGAGAGCTAGTGTGTGTGAGAGAGAGAGAGAGATAGAGAGAGAGAGAGAGAGAGAGAGAGAGAGAGAGAATCAGAGAGCTGACACTTTCGGTTGGCGGTTCCCGCTCGCTCTCGGGTATGCTCGAGCCCAGGACGTCTCCTTCGCAGACGGGTTGGCGTAGTCGCAGGTCGGACGGAGTCGAGGCGAGGACTCACGAAGAAGCCTCAGACGTAGCCGTGATGCCGTCACAAAGAGCACCGGTCACTCACGCACACGAATTCGTAATCACAACCTCGAGGTAGATAGCGCGACCTCGACGGAGCTGTCTCTCGTCAGCTAGCTCGAACGAATCTGGCGCGTGCGTTCTAAGTCTCGCGCGAGAAGCTCTCTCTCTCTCTCTCTCTCTCTCTCTCTCTCTCTCTCTCTCTCTCTCTCTCTCTCTCTCTCTCTCTC
>QLSS01000327.1:53388-96145 GCA_024372645.1 Trichomalopsis sarcophagae | reverse complement strand
CTCTCTCTCTCTCTCTCTCTCTCTCTCTCTCTCTCTCTCTCTCTCTCCACTCACCGTCATGGTGTGCTCCCTCTCGCTGCTCTGCCGCTGCTCACCTGTAACATGTAACTAATTTACATTAAATAATATAATGATTGTATGCTGGAGAGGTTATGACGAGTTAACAACGTTCCTCGTCATAATCTATACTTTTTTAACAAAAAACTGTTATATGGAACAACCATAGAATTATTAACTGGAATTCGAAGATTTCCTTTTTGTATTGGATAAATATAGTTATCAGAGACATTGTTTCGTCTACGATATACCGGATAACCGTTTTATTTAAAAATTGTAACGTTTTGAAAAGGTTTAGGAAATTTTTTTTGGCAAATAGTTTCATTTATGTCAAAACATCGTGATTCATTTGTATTTTCTTTACAGGTAGTTTTATTTTCGTTAAAGCGTGGTGATTCATTTGTATTTTCTTTACAAATAGTTTCATTTTCGTCAGAACGTGGTAATTTATTTGTATTTTTTTTTTACAAATAGTTTTTTTTTTTGTCAATACATGGTGATTTCTTTGTATGTAGACCATGTAGCATATGTTTAAGCACTAACTTTTGTAATTCTTTATCATCATCATTTGGGATTTCTGCAGAAATGTATTTATCAATAACTTCTGGCGTCATTAATTTATCATTTGGATGTAGTGTTATAATAATGTGAGCATTTGGTAACCCCCTTTTTTGAAATTCAATAGTAAAAACATAGGCAATCACATTTCCGAAAATTTTATTTTTTACGATATCATTTAAAAGTAATTTAAATTTTGCATAAAATAATCTGATAGTTATGTTTGGAATATCATTTGGTGTAGGTCCCGCTGGAAATTTTCTAACACATCTTTTAATTCTTTCCAATTAGGGTTACACGTCATTGTTATAAATAAATCAGGTCTACCTTTTGCTCTGACTATTGCTATTGCATCTTGATAATGTTGTTGCATGTACCTAGGACCACCGATGAAAAGACGCGCGCGAAAAGCCACTTTATGCGGATTTCCGCTGTTTAGGTATTTCTGTGTGGATAAAGGAAGGGAAGTCAGGGAATAAAAAATAAGACTCGTTTGAGCGAAAAATGAGGATGTTTAATCGCTCAACTTGAGAGGGGAAAGCCTCGCGGCATAAAACCCCTCTCGAAAATAATACAAAGATTTGCAAGTCGTGTCGATAGAAGTGTGGACAATCGAATGTTCGTGTGTGTGTGAATGGTCTGATCGCTAGAGTCGTTCGAAGGAAGGGTGGCCGCAATTCCACCGATCCCGGTCGTGTCGTGACCCGTGCGAGGTCCCAAAGCCAAGCAATAGATGACACAGTATACTATTATGTCCTGTACATTTCTGCTGAGTATATCAAATCATATCATCCTTTTTTTTATTGCACATTAGGCATCAAGAGAGCAAGATAAGCAAAGTAAGCACAGTGTGTAGTTGTCGCCCTAGCAAAGTAATTCTTAGTCTACTCAACCTATATGCTGCATATACAATTTTTAGGCACGATGGCGACACGGAAGTGCCTTATAGTTTTGTCATCGAAGAAATGTGTGAGATGCGATATCTTATGCAATTTTCCACCAATCGAGCTGAAATTTTGGAGTCTCCTCTAGCACAAACCTGAAAACTTATTTTTTTATTCCGATCGTCTACGTTTTTCCAAAATGCAGGCACGATTTGTTCAATTTTTGCATGTTTTTTGAATAAAAATGTTGGTTCCACACGATTATCTCTGAGAGACTTTTATCAATCAGGCTTAAAATTTGTGTGATAACTCTCCTCCTAATAGTCAGGTGCAAAATTTAATAGAAAAGTTGTATATCTCAAAGAAATACAACTTTTTCTATTAATACTTAAGCGTGAAAATGCTTTTAATTCGAGTAAACAGGCCGAAATCATTTTTTTATAGTAATCAACCAGTATTTATCATAAAACTTTGAGGCTATACATTTTACATAAAAACCTTAAATATAAAACTTGTAGATATTTTAAAAATACAACTTTTTACTGTGACAAACATTATTTCAAAATGCTTATACATAAACAACAACCCTAGAAACGATTTCTCGTGTTATAAAAAGTTCTGCGTATGTACTTCCTAATCTTACTAACATAGAGCTGTAACCTATTTGCGCCCAAGCAAAAGGCAAATTGGGACTTCACTCCCGCCTTTACGGTGACGCAGTACGCACTTTACGTTTATATCGTAGCAAAAAAATAATCTCCAATTCGTGTAACAGTAAAATTTAATTTATTATATTTTAAAATTTTAAGAATTTCTATAGACAATAACATAATATTCATATTTATTTGTATTTAAGTTATTCCTTGAATGGCGAAGAAACAGAGTCTGAATTGGCAGCGATACCGGAAAGTCCAAGATCAGATGCAACTTTGCAAGAAAGTAGCAGTAATTCTTTAGAAGAAATCAAGGCAGACCAGAAAATACAAAGAAAAAATATGAAAATTAAATTAAATGATAAAATACAGCAATCCATACTTCCAAACAATATAAAATTAAACCATTTGTCAGATATAAATAATTCGAAGGTAAAATTTTTACATGCTACTTTATGATTCTTCCTAAGATCAGAACAGGTGCACAAGTGCACTAATATCTCGATTTTAAATTATTTTTTGTTTCCTTAAATTCCGCAAGTTTGTATAAGACGGAAAGCTTTGTCTCAGCCGAGTGTAGCTATATTGGGGTTGAGTACGATTCTGCAATGCGAAGAGAAACAAAAAATTTAAATGGACGCGAACGAGTGAGCTGAGCAGTTCTGGGAGGAAGCGAGCGTTGAGCGCGGCCGCACTCATCACTGTAACACAAGGTTATAAGGTGTGCACACGGGAGATGCAGCGCTCTAATCAACGTGCACACGTTGCACAGTGGAATTTTAGAGTGTATTTTTGGACAAAATTTTACCGAAAACTCATTTCTTAACCAAATTCGATAATTTTTTTTTTAATACTTGTGTAGTACTGCATTTTAGCGCAAAGCTGCGAAAATTAGGAATTATGCTAATATAACCCCAAAACAATTAGAATCACAGAAAAACACAAAAAAGTCGTGCCTCTGCGACCAAAACAGTATACCTACATGTTTTTGGGATTGCTAAATCGGAATTTAGATTTTTTTTATTGATCTAGCAGGTCAGGATCAAGGTCATTGCAATATTAAATCAAGTCATCTAAAAGCAGGCAATGCGCTAACATAACTTTTTAATTTTTCCTACCTTTTTGACCATCCATTGTCAGATTTTGGGTGCTTGTATGGTATGGTGATGAAAAAAGGTTACATACCAATATTGAACCATTTTTATGAACATATTTGTACATATATTTTGACCCGTGTGTGTGTGTGTGTGAGAGTGTGTGTGTGTATATATATGTACACACACACATATATTTATTTTATAGCTGTATCTTGAAGAGGGTATACCTGTTAATTTACTGAAATAAAAACTTTTGCAAAGACACAAACCACAAATATTCTGAGTAGAATTGGCTATTAAGTAAGAAGAAATTTTTACTCTTAGTAGGTTAAATAATTTTATCGTCTGTTTTCAAGAGAAAATAATCGATTAATTATTTAATATTCTTTATTTATAATTTTAAAATATCATTAACCATTTAAACATAATGTTTAAATGTCTCTGCCAACTTCACGTGAGTACACAAATTCCTGCTCTGCTTTGCTTATTTTTCTTTGCACTCTTCCGGCCGCACGCTGCCTTCGGGCCTATTCTTTTGTAGTTTGTTGCATGCTCTATTCTGCAACCTTCATTGTGATATAATATTCACTGGAAGCTGCAACTTCCTACAACGCTTTTTTCCTGCTTCAACATCTGTCGCTGACATATAACCTGCAAACACGCACGGCTTCTCTTCTCACTGCACGGCGTCTCTCTTCCCTCTAAGTGATCCACCTTTTGGACAGACGGATCACCACCATCAACGTCTCTACCATAAAACACCGTCGATAACTTATCACCTGCTATTATCGTCTAAAATTAGCGGAATTGGTGGAAACAATGCCGAAACGCCCGTTAATTGTGCTCTCTGCAATAAAACGGCCAGGGGAAAGATGAAGACACGTGAGTTGTGCAACGAGCATTTCCACACCATGTGCGTCGCTCTACGGTCCATAATGGTGGGAAATGCTGCCACACTCGCCTGTGCTGACTGTGCAGGGGAATACGTCGTCATCACGCCCAAGATTACACAGATGAGGGAGAAATCAACGGCAGCGACAGCAGCAACGGCAAGCACATTCGCCAAGGGCACGCCTGTAACAGGTGTGCATAAGAAGAATAAGTCTGCGCCCTCATCTCTTGCCAGCTCCAGAACCCAGTCGCCTGCAAGAACACAGGTGACGTCCATCGAGGGGTCCCTCAAGGACATCTTTGCGGCACTGGACGACATCAGAGACTTGGCCCCCTTGAAAAACGCCCCAAAGCCCTTGACGACTTGCCTGCGCTCAAGACTCGGCTAAGCACTGCCGAGTCCTCCATCTCTGAGCTGCAGGCACAATACCAAGAGCTGTCGTCAAGGAGCTCCGCAGAGCAGCGGAACAATAGCATTGCTCCGACCTCGAAGGAGATCAACAACCTCCGCAGCGAGCTGGCTGAGATCAGGAGGAAGCAGGATCACTCTACTATACACGGGATACGTCACTGCAACTCCTGGCTTTCTCTGTACTGGCTGCACTGGATCCCACGGTCCTGAAGCGGGACGTGGCAGCCGTCAGGATCATGGGGAGACTGGACGCAACCAACAACAATGCGCAAGGTGACAGCAGATTCTCACCTCTATCTGTGACTCTTTCTTCCAGTGCGCTGGCCCGCTCCATCATAGTGGCCAAAGCCAGGAAGCGCAAGCTTCACACTAGTGAATTGAATGTTGCACTACTGGAGGAAGCGAGAGCTCTCTGTCTAGACCACCAGGGACTCATCAACATCAATAAGCTGCTTCTTCCAGACATCCACAGGCTGCGAGTCAAGGCCAGGCTGGAGGCAAAGAGGAGAAGGGGAGGCCGCTCTTACGTGAGGGACGAGAGAATCTTCATCCGTTCTGACGACGACAACGAACGAGCCACCATCATCACTACAGGTGCTGATCTAGAAGCTTTTTTAGCCCGTACGCCGCCAACAGCCAACACGGACACTACACACTAAAACACTTACACATCATCCCACCAAAGCCACCGTCTAAAACATCAAACTCATCCACATCTACTTCTAAAGCGTCTCTGTCCGGGGGCCTAAGGGTGTGTCATTTCAATGCGAATTCCCTTATGGGTCACATTGAGATGATCAGGTACTTCTTGTCCGCTTGTTCTACTTTCCACGTAATGGCTGTAACTGAGACCTGGCTAAGTGAGAAGATATCGTCCATCCCTTCACTGAACGACTACACTTTGTACAGACGGGACAGAAACAGGAACGGTGGAGGTGTGGCACTCTACATCCATCACTCATTGACAGCTAGTATTATCTCGTCATCTGATGGTGAATGGTCGGGCAAACCAGGTAAGCCGGAGTATCTTTTCTGTGAAATCACAGCTAAGGGCATAGCGCCCATCTTCTTGGGGGTTGTTTATCGCCCTCCTCATTCTCCCTTTATCCAGGGATCTAATTTCATTGAGCAACTAACAACACATATGCACAATTATTCCACGAAGGTCATCATGGGTGATTTTAATGCAGACCAGCTTTCCTCGACTGAAGACGCCAACTTCATCAAGGCTTTCATCGACGAGAACTCCCTTATTTCTGTGCCGTATGGTGCAACCCATCACAGACAGGACTCTGACACCTGGCTCGACCTAAGCTTAATCGATGAGCAGGATCGCCTGCTCTCATATTTGAAGACTGACACTCCTTTCATCAACAGACATGACCTTATCACACAGCCACACTAGACGTATAGATTCCACGCCACGTACCTGCTACATACACTTACAGAAACTACAAAGGAATCTGTGCTGAGAAGCTAAGGGACTTCCTTAGCGCATGTGACTGGTCATCTTTCACCACGCCATTACTTGACGAATGCATTACCATCCTTAACGACAACATCACAAAAGCCATAAATCATCTCGCCTCATTAAAGACTGTAACACCTGGACGTAAGCGTCACCCGTGGTTCACCACGGCTCTTCGTGACCTTTTAACTGAATAGACTCTACAGGTGCTTTGGCAGAAGTCGTCTACCTTGGGATCTATACTTTTATATAATCGCAAGGAACGACGCTCATAGACAGGTCGAGGAGGCCAGGCTGAAATACTATTACTCGCTCCTTTACTTTGTCAAATTTTCAACCTGTCTTCGAGCGAGGCATGCTTTCCTTCTGCCTGGAAATCATCGCTCGTAAGAGCATTAAACAAGATCAACTCGCCAACAGCTGTAACAGACTACCGTCCGATCTCTCTACTTTGTTTCCTATCCAAGGCGCTGGAGTGGCTGGTGCACAATCAATGATAAACTGTTTTCAACGGATATATCGTGAATTGTCGGACGACGAGTACGGAGCCCGTGTCTGTATACGAACTGCTTAATTGAGTATATGCAAGGCTTTTTAAAATCTTCGTTCGCAATGCAATTTTTGTAGTATTTACAAACTTAAAATTTCGGAAATTGTATACATAAAAAGTAGCGCTCGCGTAAGACGTCACGAATTGCTGATGTGCTGATTCGTCAGTGGCCTGCATTCGGCCGTGTGTCGAAACTGTTCGGTGCGTGCAATGCATTCTTCTTGGGAGAGTTTGAATTTCAACGTTTATATTTTTTAGGTTTTGAATAAATTTATGTAATAAATCACACGACGTGACAACTTCATGGCCTGTTTTCTAAGAAAAACGTTCAACATCTCAATACCTACTTATCTATTAGCCTACGTTGATTTTCACGTCGCGCTCAGGCCTGTGAGGGATGAGGTGACTCCACTGGACATCCCGTCCTTCAAGACGGAGACGCTGAAGAATTCATTTTTTAACAGCACCTCCTACCTCTGGAATAGCCTTCCATCTCAACTTCGCAACACTTTATGTCCGATAAAGGAGATAAGCCACCTGGAGAAGCTGCCTAATACAGACCACTTTGCATGCTAGACACCCCGGGCAAGATTTGAGAGCGCATAATCGGTATTAGCAGAATATCAATACGGCTTAAGGACAAAACGCTTTACACTTGACGCCGTAAGCTTAGTAGTTGACACTGCTATTACTGCAATAGAAGGTAAAAGATGGAAAGGAAAAGCAAAGAAGTACTGTGCTCTTGTTACATTAGATGTTAAAAATGCGTTTAATCCAGCCAGTTGGGGCAAGATACACAAGGCACTACGGAAAAAAGAGGTACCCGCATATACAAGAAGGATTATGTCAGACTACCTGAAAGACAGAACTATATTGTATGACACTGGGGATACGAAAACCTATCAATTAAACGGAGGGATCCCACAAGGGTCAGTGCGCGGCCCATTATTGTGGAACATTATGTCCGATAAAGTACTTAGGCTAGAGCTACTTAAAGAGGCAACGGTTGTAGAATTTGCAGATGAAATTTCAGTAGTCTTAGTAGCAAAGCAAAAGGAAGTGGTGACGGAAATCGCTAACGAGGCAGTAGGTATAATCCACGATTGGCTATAGCAGACTACACTTGGGCTTGCTAGCTATGAAATGGAGGCTTTTCTTATATCTAAGACGTAGATAGTGCATACGGATCGCAGGTGCATCCGATTGCGATATTGCACAACCAAGTGCCGAAAATCGGAGCGGGTGCTCTGACCTCTGTTTTAGCACTCCTTGTGCGCGTGAAAGACGACTGCAAGGCGTACGCGTCGATCCTTTGTGGCGAATGCTGATTGGACCACCGTGATTTTTTTCATCTTAATTTCATCACTGCGTGAATTGGTACCGAGGCTTTAAAAACCCCAGAGCCGATCCACGCAGTGCCTTTTGCGTAGTAACTTACTCAATGGCGGCTACAACTGATTCTAAGGTGAAGCGGCGGTATTTGCTAGTGTTGGTGTTTGCAGCGTGTTCAATCCGTCTAACACCTTGGGAGTGTGCTAAATCTGTCCCTTGGCATAGCATACAACGGAGAGCCCTGTGAATACAGATCAGTGCCACAGAGAGAAGTACAAGCTAAGGACCGTCGAGTGGAATCTTTGGCGTTAGCAAGAGCAGTTGACCATCCTTATTTTAAATTGCCACGTGAACGCGTGTAGATCGTACAGTCAGCATCTGTCACAAAGGGTGATTTGAACCATCTAAAGTGCGCAGGATTATAATAATAGTAAGTTGTTAAGATAAATCATAGGTACTTTACAACTAATAAATAAAGAAGACTAAATTTACTAAATACTACTATAAAACGACAACATCCTAAGCTAAATATAGCGAATCTCCGTCAACTCTATAAAGTGAACGTCTGTGAAGTGCTCTGGGCCAATAAAAACATAACAATCAATATAAATATAACCTTTGTGTACTAAATTGATAATAACAACTAAACCTCAATCAGAACAAATAAATTCAAATCAACTTCGCAGGTTCATCAATCTTGCAGGTAAGAGTACATTACTTGTGGACACACCATCAGCAACCACACACAACGCGAGTTAAGCGGACATAACGCGGAGTCCGCAGGACACGGAAGTGTCACAAGTGACTTGTCTGTAACGACCGTAAGTACAACAGACACTTACACGTCCGCCAAACGCAGTCTAGGACAGAATAACGTCTGCACGCAAATACGTGTCCGCGCAGGCTAGCAACGTGGAACATCCTTAATTCCACAGTCCGCGTGTAACTTTAGTAACAGAACAGGCTCTCTTATCGAAGGCTAGTTCTCGCGAATAAATAATTATTTGTAAAACCTGCACAGCCCATCCTACCGTCTAGTACGGTCTTTACATATGTATACCATAATAATTCTGGAATCACGCGACCGATTGTAATAAATATGTTTTCTGATTCTGAATTCAGAAATTTTTTTTATGATTCTGACTATTTTATGGCTATATTATAGCCATTTTTTGATTATTGAAAAAATAATTTAGCTTTTTTTCATGAAATATTTTATACAATATATTCAACAACAGCGTATCTAAAAGAGTTTAAAATTGCTTACTTTTTACCGCAAGATTTTCCAGATTGACTATTTCGTTCAATTTTTATGATACAAAAAGTGATTTAAAAAAAAATTAATATTTCCAAAACTAAATTGTAAAACGTTTTGAAAAAATGTATGATAATAAGAAACGATAATATCCATTTTTACGATAATTCCATTTATCTACGGGAGTAAAAATGCTTTAATTAAGTTTTAATTTGGGAAAATATCGATCTTTTGACTACCTTGGCTAGGTTTTTTGCAGCTTATAAAACTGTTTAGTTTAAAAGATATCAGGATTTAAATTCTTTGTCTCTCACCCTGTATAACTGAAAATTACTATTTCTATTAAACTTGATAACTCGCTAACTAAATTTCAGAATGTTTTAAGACAATTCATGATTTTATGAGGTTATTAGGACCCCATAGTATTTAAAATATTGAGGTTTTAAGGTGCGACGCCGTACTATAAAAGAGAAAGTTATGCAGCTCAGTAGGTAACTGAGAGCGTGGTAATACAGTTTTTCTGAAAAAAAACCGCTTCATCGACCGTGCCTATTCTCACGGAGCTCATAGAGAATAGACACGTTACGGTTTTTAGATGTAAGATCGGCGATGTTTTTAATACTACTCGTGACGAGACAAACACTTTAAAGTCAAGAGTTAGATAATTATACCTTAGCCATAACAAACAACTTTTAGCTTGATTTCCAAGACAAATTGCGACTTCGTGAATATTATTTTATATAAAAAAATGAATAAATGAAAATTTAAATTAAACTATTTTCTAAATAATAATCACATTTAGTTGTATAAGTGCGTTTTTTTTTATTCAAAATATGGATATTTTCGGACTTTTTATTTTACCCACTAGTTCATGAAACTGTATTTGTCGCTTGAGAATCAAACTGTGAAATTGGATTTTACAGCAATAGCATATAAACATTTAATTCAAAGAGCACGCATTACGAAATAAAGTCTCCATGGCTATTAAAAGCGCGAATAGAAAAATTCATTTTAATTTGAAAAATATTAATCTTTTTGTTATAAGCAAAAACAAGTTATTTGTTGTAGACAAAAAGTTACATGAAAAGTTAAATGAATTGTACAAATGACTTAGCATCTCGTATGACGCAGTTATCGTCTCGCTAACTAACTTTGCCATGGAAACAATTTTCGGTAACATACATATATACATCGCATATCTATTAAAAAAGAGAACTTAGAAAATATAAAAACACAAATGATTACATATGCAATACTATTTATTTGCTGAAATAAAAAGTGCTTTTGAAGATATTACACATAATCACTGTCTGAGTGAGACAATACTAAAGCAGCATTACGAGTTTTTTTAAATTTTAAATTTCGTTGTGCTGCAATTTATTGTATATATAAAAACATCGCTGACCGAAATGCAAGCATAGATCCATTTATAACTGATCATTTCAAAGAGAGGTTTATAAAAAGATCAGTAATAAGTAAATATTTGTTGCTACAGAGGAACATTAATACTATTCAATTTAGATCAAAGATAATTAATGATACTGATGCTACTAACGAAACTATTAAATATATTTACAAAAAAAATACAAGTACTAATTTGCTGTGTATAGTTATTGTTATAATTGTCAAAAATAAGAATACTGTTTTGCTAAAAGATTATTACGATTAAAGAGTTATATTTATTAAAATATTTTTACTTTTATCTGACTTGTATTTAACATAAATGCATTATTTTTCTCTATATTCAAATTTTATTTGAGAAATATAGATTTTTTTAAAACTTTTATTGTCTATTTTTTTTTTTCATTGATGTTATCCTCAATAATACGAAATGTATAGTCATGAGTCATCAGTCATGAGTTAATTATATCGCAAATATTATTAAAAATAGGTTAATTTTAACCCCAAATGACTTATGATATTTTTATCTATACTCAATTTACTAAAACTTTTACTCGTGAGTTTAAATTTCACTCATTATAGACTTTTACATTAAATTATTTCAATGATAATTAGACTGATCTATAAATTTGATCACTCGTATAGTTGCTTTCTCCATTATCATCAAAATTGCATCTGGACATTCTAAATTATTTATAATTTGAAACCTTGTTCAGGTGTATAGTTATCTTTTGAAACTGTAAAAACATATTCTTTACGTTCATACTTACAGTGATTTTTATAAAGATACTTTCAGCTAAGAATAAGAACTTCTGGATAACAATTTAAATATAATTAAAATTGTTCTACATATTTGCTCTATTATATACATATAAATCTATAATATACGTAAGTTATATGATCTTTGAATTAATTCAACTTTACTTTATTGTTGTATGCATTATAATTCTATCCATCATAATTATTTATACTTATTATTATTAATAAACTCTTAATTAAACTATTAATAAAGCATTACCAATCAATAACGTATGTTTCAATTGTTACGCTTTTGTGGTGAATATTACAGTAGTTGATAATCACGGATGCGCAGAAGTGTCGTATACTATATTTTGTAATACATGTCTGATTTCCGTACTTTTTAGACCTAAAAAGCGGTCCTACAGTGGCTTTTTTGACCGGCCTGAAAAGAGCGATTGAAAAATTCGTAAAAATGATTAAAACATGTACTGACACATGTATAAATTTAGTTATATGTATCATATATAGAACTGAATTTTTTGGAAAAACGCGGAAATCAATACATGCGTTACGAAAACTGTAATAGATACCAAAGGCTAAGTAGGCTTTTTGACCTCGTATGGATATTGCTGTACTCGTCTGCGGCTCCTAAACGCCCTCGCCATGGGTTCGAGCTACTCGCTTTAACTCATGCTACAATCTCCACACTCAGTCTAGAAAAGCCTACATTACGGTACATAATATACTATTTTGGCACTAAGCTGAAAAGCTCAATTTATCGTACCTGCATAGGTTGAAAACGTGTACTAAACCTTATGTTTCGCATACACTTCGATGTAAGTGTGAGAAGCGGATATTTCTCACATGCTATGCAAGCATGAGAAATTTACTACACGAATGTATCAAGATACGTATATTAATTTAATAGATACATTTACATATAAAAAATCGCCCGTGTAGTGAATATTATTTTTTGACAATCTGTGTGCTAAATCGAGCTTCTCACGTCAGCGCGTAGTCTCAAAAACTCTGAATTTCTTATTGATTCATCAGAGGATGCCCCCCATGAGAAGTTAATACTTTGTAAGTGCTGACAACCCTCTTGAAGGTTTGCCACCTTCCCTTCCCGTGTGGCCGATGGACCGGTGAGGGGGCTCCTCTAATCGATTGTGCAGCGGATCTCGGAACCGGACCTGGTGAGAAGAAGTGAATTTTTGTAGCTGTGTCTAATTCCCTGTAAAACAGGCTCCCAAATGTACGTGGATCCCCCTAAAAAGGACTCTTCCTTGCTTCGGACTCTCAACCGGCCGGGGGCAGAACTCGCTCAACTCTCCTCGTCTCAGAGCAAGGAGAGCGAAAATTGCCTGGCGGACCGACTAGCGGCTAGGAGCAATCCCCTAACCAGGCGAAGGCAATAGTGCCGATTAGAAAACACAACTCAAGAACACACATGTTACACCTCAACACTCACACACTGCGGATCCGATGCTGCTCCGGGTACGTGTGTCCACCAGGGTAACTCGGAGAGAGCTTACTGTCTGGCGCTCCTAGGCCGTCGGATAGTACAGGGGCCCGGGTCAGCCTAACAAGCATGACCTGGCTGCCCTATCAGCCGATGAAAAATCCCGCCTGACCTAACAGTGCCAGTTGGTGACCGGATAGGGTCATGTTGAATCGGGGAGGAGGAGCCTGCTGAGGCCACAGGTGTCAAGGTTGGTTTCTCCGCGGTGAGTGGCTTCTGGGGCGCGTACTGGTCGGGGATGCGAGGGCGGGGCTCGATTCACGCACACTAACACACCCGTAAATACACGAATGAAAATGGAAGAGAATAAGTTACAGGAAACGGTTACAAAAGTACTAGCAACAAACGAGCTCTCCAGCTCAAGCAAAGTCCCCACGGACGGTATTCTGAAAGACCGGGCTGCTGTAATCAAGACGGCAAATACCGGTGTAAGTTCCCAGGAAGGTCTGCGGGGTCCACCCCAGTGGCAAATACCGATGCTACCTCGGGAACTGAAAATAGCAAGGTGAAAAAAAGAACAGGTACGCTAATAGGAAGCTAGCCTCAGGGGCGAAGCTAAGGACTGGAGGACGCTCCTGGGAGGTCTCAGGTTGGGACCCTTGCGGGCGTGACCAAAAGACGACACCCCAAAGATGCTCAAAGAAAGGTCCGTTAAGGACGCTCCAAACAGCTACAGCCGAGCGGTGGCTACTGACTTGGACTACTACAGAAGGTGGCCATCCTTCCGGTCAAGTACTCGAAACAGCGCCTTGACCCAGACGGAGGCTATTTTCTAAGTTTCTTGGATAATTGGTTCCAGAGGAGTACACAGATCTTCCACTGCAAGGACCAAAAGGACAAGGAGTGGTTACTCAGTAATGCCGCTGAATGGTCGTGTAGGGGGGGGGGGGGGGCAACTCAAGGCTATTGGAATGAGAGACCCCCAGAAGCTGGTCAGAGCGTTGATCTACGCCAATGAAGTGCATACTCCAGAGGTCGTGGTAAAGCGCTTGAAAAGGCAGAACACCACACTCACACCGGACTCTTGGATGGTTACAGAAACCAAAACGGTGACGGTGGGCACTGATGGGAAAAAGAAGAAGAAGACGGCTATGACCGGAAAGGACTGTGGTCGAGTGACTGAAGGCCCTTTACTTCAGACCTTTCTGTAGAGGCGGCAGAGCACATTTCGTCCAGTTCAAGAATAAGACAGTGGAACAGCCAGGACAGACGGGAGTAGAGGTTATGGAGGTCGATCACGGCCTTAATAAGGTAAATATAGAGGTGGATGCGGGTGCGCACCAACGTTTCCACGCACGTTCGAGCATGTGCTCGCTTTATTCTACGACGCGACTCTCTCAACAACACTGCACTATTGTGACGTCACGTACACTTAAAACAAATGCATTTTAAATTCGGATAATCCGAACAACATTTCTTTGTCGAGTTCTACTAGAAAATGTTCAACTTTAAATTATTTATTTATAATTTTAACCAATACTTTTGCATAAAACTTCAACAATTATATTATTTATCTTCATAAAATACAAACGATTAAAATTCAAATAATTCTTTAATAACATTTTACTTTCTTTTTCTAACTGGACAATGAATTTATCAATACAAATACGAAAATCTATTAAACAAATTATATTAACGTCTCAATATCAAATAACTAATCAAATGAATTTAATTTTAAAAATGACTATATTTCAAATGCATATATCATGCTTGATAAAAATCTCTATGTGAAAATAAATCGTAAACTCTCAATATATTTCTGCCGAGTATCTCAAGAAGAACAATTTATACATTAGACTGAATCATAACAAATCGTAAGCAAATTCTACTCTCACGTAACTACATTATCAAAACTTACTGCCTGAGACAAAAGATTTCATACGATAAAAAACTTTGCGTATTTTTATGTCCAACAAATGCACAAGTACTTATCTTCACATCCAGCTTTAAATTTTCCAAAGCTGCTAGCTTTATCAGGAATCCGCTGTCAGGTATCCATTTGATCGTCCATTGAAAAATAGTCGCATAGAATCCATTCTCCAATACGCCTTCGCCTCGGCTTTGTCCTCTGCATCTTTTCTCTTTGTCCTTACAGTATTATACTATACCATGTTTCTTATTCAGTTGACTTCAAACCGGGAACTTATGTAAAGTACAAACAGTGACTTATAAAGTTGTATTTCCAATGTTTTAGAAAATGGATAACAATATTTTTGCATGAGTTATATTAACGCAAACAATAAAATCTAGGAAAGCACCATATTTTACAAAAAATTTTATTGAAAAAAGTTGCTTTCCCTAAATCTTTTGCCGTGGCCATAAGACACTGGATAGCCACATACTTGTCTTTGTTGCAAGCATAAGACCCAGAAAATTGTTTAATATTAGCTAACGATTCTACGACAACGACGATTGCTAATCATTATAAATTAATTCAAGTTCAAAAATTAATTGCAAAATCAACGTTTTTTACAAAGGTTTAATAAGAAGGTATGTTAGGCCTGAGTCGGAACCTAGAGCGGAAAAAAGCGAAAAAATCATAAGTACTGATATTACAATTGTTTAATTATTTGAACAATATCAGCATATTATTTATCGAATCTCTAACAACCTTTGTTACATGGATCAATGTAAAAAGAACGTTAGAATTTTGCATAAATGGTTGCTTGCAGCCTGGAGACATAGGAAGGAAGAGGCTGAAAAAACCATCAAGTATTAGTTTTACTACTGGTAATCGCAATTTAACGATTGTTAATTTTTATTTCGCGATTCTTCAAGTGCACTAGTTGCAAAAACATTGATTCGATCATAAAATAATATTGAAATCTCATATTGGTTGATAATTGCAGTCAGGAGACCTAAGAAAGAAGAGAAAGAAAGAACTATTAACCCTTAATTTTACTGTTGTTTGAACTGCTTCAACAATTTCTTCGCAATATTTATTAACTCTTCAACAGTATGCATTGCTAAAATAATTATGTTACATAAATCGATCTAGAAAGGACGTTAGAATTTTGCATAAATGGCCAGTCACAATCCTGAGACCTAGGGAGGAAAAGAAACTATCAAGTATTGATTTTATTATTAATGAAATTAATAAAACAATTGCTCCATATTATTAATCGACTCTGTAAGACCAGTTATGGATATAACAAAGTATTTTATAGTGGTTTCATCTACAATGGATGTTAGAATTCTATATCGGTTGTCGTTGACTCCGGCTGTCCACAAACCTGTCTTTACAGCGTGTCTTATAGATCGAATGTAGCCAGAAATATATGCATTGTCTGTTGTTGGCCATCAAAAATCGACAGTTAATTCTGAAAAGTAGTTGTTTTCAAGCAACAAAAATGCGCTTGATGGTTTTTTACCGTTCCTCCTCCAAAGGTCCGCCGACCAAAAGCGACGGATGAGATCAGCTTAGTTGAGCCTTCAGTAGTATCCGGGCACCATGGAGAAGGTAAACAAAAACCAACCTTGACCCCCCCCCCCCCACCCCGAGCCAGTGGGAGGTCAAAATCAAGGTCACGTTTGTTTACTCTCCATGGTACCATTAGTACTTTGGAGAGAGCTCCCCACTCTCCCTCTTTCTATCCAAAGTGCCTCCGACTTTTCGTGAAACTTTGGCGAGAATCCCTCCCCTCTTCTTTGTTTATTCAAGGTGCCTCGGGTTTTTCGAGACACTTTGGAGAGCGATAGAGTAGCTTACTTGTTAAGGTGTTGATACCCCGACGATCCACGAACGACTTATGTATGATGTGGACCACTGCCTTCCTCCTCTACGCGTACTCAACATATTCCCCTTATAACTATAACGAGTGTGAAGAATAAACAGGGATAGGTAGTGTTGGATAAAGTACATTGGTAAGTAAGTAGAAATATTTATATGTGTTTAACAATTATATTTGTTCAAAAATCTTAAACTAAATACAATTATAGTTATGTATTATTATATATAGTTGTATTTAAGTATGCGACTAGGTTATATAAATGTAAATTAATAAACTCGTATATAATGAATAAATATCTTCTAAAGCTAAATATATATTTTTATCTTTTAATAATTGATCTATCTTCTCTACAAGCGTCTCGTCAAAATCTCTCGTTGCACGCTCAACATTGTAAGAAGTGAACTATGTGAACTGGGTATTTTCGCTATTTACTAATTTGTCTTTGCTATAGTCACTCAGCTCTTTCAGAATAATTGTTATAGCCTCTTTAACTTTTAATAAGTATTAATTCTATGATCTATTATTTTAGACAAGGCTTTTAACCTGTCAAATGTCATTCTTTTAAACACTAGTGAAGTTTTACGCACTTTTTTCGACCTAGACTCACCAGAGACTTTGCGTATTGTCGCCTCATCGACCTCCAGTAATTCAAATGCTCGATCGGAGTAGCTGATCATGAATCTGATGTAAAATTCGGAAAAGGTGATTCGTTGATCCAACATATCATCCTCGCTATACGCCTTGAAGTATCGGTCGATTTCGTCAAACAGCTCCCGGAACTGTAGCCAGGAGGCAAGCGGTAGGCACACTCCGTAAAATTCGTTATTACTCAGTCGAACAACCGGATTGAATTCACCCGAACCGACTGAGGTATTTTCCAGCCCAATGTGAACAATTTTTCCATAAGAATTGTTCAAGCCGAATACCATGGGTAGAATTTGATGACAACGATATTTGGTGGCGTTGGTGGAAGTCTGACTGTCCTGAGCCTGGCTATCGTGATGTCTCTTTTATCCAGCCATCTTTTTCTTCTTATACTGTTTCTTGTCACCGAAAGAGAACTTCTACTTTAGACTGGTGAAAGAGAACTGTGCTCTCTGTGCTGCAAGTACGCCGGCTTATATTCAAAAAAATCTCATTTTGGTGGGAGGCGAAACCAATGAGGAACAGTCATATAATATAGGAACATGATACAATATTTGCCACAAGCATTAGAAAAGCTGCTTTGTAATCGAATGTGGTTCCATCTGAGCTTCTTACAATTTCTCTGGATACTGTTTACGTGATCGGGGATGTATGGTTGTGCACCAAAACTATCAAAATACCAGCCAATACCATTTTTGGGCACATATAGCGCCGCCCAGTGCATACCACGTCTCTTATGACTCTGTGTATTAAACACAAAGCCACATGGTTTTACCCATGTCATTGGAATTTGATCCGCTGGATAAACCCCCACTGCATGAGCTCTCATTTTTCGCAACTTCTGGAGAATATTCAGAGAATTCATTCTTGCAAAGATAGTATGGTGGTGAGAAGGGACGTTCTGCTGTTGTAGTTATAGCGCCCCGACACCACGCGAATTTAGCCAGAGTTTCAGTTTGTAGGCGTTGTTGAGTGCACATGTGTACTGGAGTGCGCAACGTTTAATGGAATGCTGCATACAATACCGTGCACAGTACGGTAATTTGTAGTAAGGGGGACACTCGTACGCCTCCTCTAATTTGATAACTTCACGTGTCGTAATCTTATTCAACAGTTTCGCCTTTTCCTCTCCTCGCACATAAATTTTATTTGCTTTACTGCAAATATCATGCATAGTTTTGTAAAATTTTTTCAGCGAAACATCCCCATCGTACCAATCCAGACCATGATGATACAGTGTCAACCAATTATTCTCTCTTAAAATATCTTTCTTTAAAAATCTCGTATTACAAGTAGCCGCGATAATCTAATGTGCTGTGGCATCTAAATCTAATACTGCTAAGCCCACTTCTTTCGGTACAACTCAATCCTTGTTATCCTTGAAAAACTGAAAATCGATAACTAGATCCATTTCTCCGTTTGACTGCACAGCTCAAGAAAGACGTATCAACTGGCACAAAGCTTGTATTGGTAGGTGGTTTTATTTGATGTTTAAAGAGCGCCATCTAGTCTCAACCACTGTAATCCACCAAAACTTGTCGTGACGAGTCAATATCCAACAGATTGTCGTACTCAGCATAAATTATGCAAATTACAACAGTATCTAATGCGTCATCAAATCTCACGTCAATTCTCACACTACCTCTTCTGATTAAATTCCAATGAGTGTCATTGTTGACCGATAAATCGGGCGTCCAATCGAATGCAAAAAGACAGTAGCCATTTGGATATGCATCACGTGTTATCGAATTCGAGAAGAGTGTGTGATACGCATCCACATACATCTTCGTTTTTTTGAAGTCAGGCTGCAGTGGTTTTGATGGGACTTGTACAGCGTCCACAAACAAACACAAGAAATTGATATGAAATTTTTAAAATTGAATGGATTGAGTTTTGTATCGCCGTTATAAGCCTTATTTTCAATAAACCCAATTATGATTCTTTTCGGCAATTGACCCAGTATGACATTATCTATCAACTGTCCATGCACACCACTGTTCAACGTTACGTTTTTCACCTCTACCCGTGTAAGCGGGTACTTTGCTGTGACTTTAGAAAGCATTTTTTCGTGAGCCAATGAAATGCCTGGATTAATCCTTACGCGACGAACAAATAGGGTAGCCTCGGTTATGTGTACAGTATACGCAGAATCGGGATCCATTAGACAGAAGCTGTCACGAGAACACACAAGACGTACACGTACCTCAACTCCACCAAGTAGCAGTTTATCCATATTTAGCACATCCACGTGTATATAGCCCAATAAATCAATTTTATTTTTTGTCATAACTGCTTGTCGTCTAAAGAAACCTGCATTACCGGCATCACTGTTATCCATTTTACCGGTCGTGTCGTCATACCACAAGACGCTGCTCAAGTGTGAGTTTTTTGCCGCTGGTCCGTAATTTAATAACGTCTCAATGTACGATCTGTATGCGTAGGCGTTATTTGGTGGTGATACTGGTTTTTGATTGAAAAATACATCCACCTGATTGAACAGCGAATGCATAAAATTATTCACAGGGCCAACGACTGGTACTGACGCCCATTTCTCTAATGGCTTCGTCGGTGTTATATTAACACGTAGACTCAGCATTGTATGCGCTAAATCTAGATATTCACAGTTGCCAGGGATCGTAAATTCTATTGGTGCTTGATCGGTAAGTGATGAGATTGGCTTATACTGCACCCAATGAGAACTCTCAATTGCCGTCTGTGTAGGCGGCATTTCAAAGAGTGATAACTCCGACTTCAACGAGTCACAAGAGTCAGCGTGTAGAAAAGCCATGTTTTTCGTTTAAAAAGAGAGAGTTTTTTAGTTGACAAAGATATCTTTAGCTACTGCTGACGGTGCTGCTTTAGTTGTAGATTTCTTTCTCTTCTTCTTTTTCTGCGTGGTTGTCACACTCCTACCAGTTCCACGACCAGAGTCTGACTGAGCTTTTTGTGTCACTTGTGTCTTCTTATATTTAGCTTTCTTTATCTTACTATCTCCCACCTCTTCCCCCTCCTCTTCATCCGGTGCCATGATTTTATGCATTATTTGTTCAGCTTTGCGCTTGAAATTATCCCCACCTTCGCGCACGCGCTTGCTTAGCACTTCTCTAAAAGGCCTGTTCTCGTTCATCACATCATCCATGATCTTTGCACTAGCACGAGCTGACTCTTTACCGACAGACTTAGCGCCACGCTTCACAAGAGGTAAAGCACCGCGAAATAAACCTTTTAAATAACTGCCAATACCCGCACCAGTCTGATATCGTCTCCGACCAATTGTAACGTAATTATCCCCACCACCACCACCACCGTCACCACAGCCGATTTGTTGGGCAAGAAAAATACTGTAGTCAGGCATTTTTAATTTGTACGCTTAAAATGAAGTGTTACCGTCAACGCACCGTAGTCAAATGAGACAGGCTGTCCATGCTCGCCTCTTATATCTATCTCGATTGACTGAAAATTGACTGAAAATTGACTGAAAAGACGAGGACAACAAGGGCAGATACATTGGTGAGGTAAAGTTCTGAATTTGCGTTCTGCCGTAAGTATAATCATGTAACTGAAGAGCCACAACACGTAGCAGTCGTGAACAAACATCACCTGTCACGTAAGGCTGACAAATAGTGCTATGAACCATCAGCACGCTCGGTAAACCATTTGCAAGATTTGTCGGTCTATTGCCGATAATGTAGCTGTCTTTTTTACCATCACAAGTTAATAATTCGCCACTTTTAAAGCCTAATATTTCACACAATTTTTCAGATAGAGAGAATGAGTGAGTACAGCCAACGCACTTATCCTCAGTGCAGATGCATTTGACTTGAATATAACCACCACACTGAATCTCAAATATGAGATGATCTTTCACATTGTCAAGGTTATTTATTTCGCTCAAAAGAATATGCAGGTTGTCATAAACGCCGCATTTTATTTGGCTAAAAGTCTCTCGGTATCATCGCCATCATCATCATCATTGCGTAACTTATTGTTAGTGTAAGTAGCGCGTATGGTTTTTTCTCTCGTTACACAGACGACCCCTTCTCTTCTTCTTTCCTTCGTTGATATGTGTTGAAAGGTAAGAGGTATTTGAATTTCGGTGAGACCGATGCACCAATTACCGTGTAGACAGAAATTTTGGGGGAATTGTGTGGTAAAGCGATTGGTCGTGTTCTCGGGGTAAACATATTTACTGCTACTACTGGACAAAACCATGTAGAATTCATCCGTCATCATCATCATCGTTGTCATTGTTTTTAAAGATTTACGAGATCTTTAGCAGACACCCAAGAATTAAATTGTTCAGGTTACCCCTTCCAACTCACAAAATACTCCTTCCTCTTTTCTTTACCCCTACTGCGTAATACCTGGTCGATATGAAAAACATCGCCAGACAAATCTTTGCGCACTCTACTCAGCTGCTCTTCGTAAAAATAGCCGTCAATTTTTTCACCATCCAGATCCTCGAGTGTGTAGATGGGCGGCTGTCTCCTCGTATCGACCTTTATAATCCTAAATAATTCCAGATACATTATATTTATGGGTATAGCGTGACTGTCGCTTGACACGGTAGCGCCGCTCTAAGCTTTCACGAGCTTTAGCTGCATTATACATATTCACGCTAGATGGCGTCATTTTTATTGCGCTATGTCACGAATTGTTGTATGACTGTACAATGCCGTCCAGCACATCAATGTAGCGTCTTGTGTTTAGATGTGTGAAGTAGCGCCATATGCGCTCTTTAAAAGTTCTAATAAAACGCTCGGCGACAGCTGCCTTTACGTCGGGAGCTCGCACAGCACGGTAAATAATGTTTCTTTTTTTCTTCTGAATTCTTTGCCCTTGTCCGTTTGAAAGTACATAGGCTATCTGCCATCATTTCGCTGTAAAATCTGCTCCAGACCACTGGCCACACTTTTAGCCGTTTTATCACGAAGTGGCTCAACCCACGCGAACTTTGTAAGCACATCAATGACCACCAGTAAGTAGCTGTATTGATCATTATACGTTTTGAGAGAACGAAGGTTAGCTAAATCAGCCTCCCACAACTAGTACGGACTGAAGACGCGGTAAGAGCGACGAGGAAAGCGATATCGCACCATTTTATGCATTGCGTGCGCATCCTGACTCTCAAGCCACGCACAAGCCTGTCTCCACCAGCGTATGCTGACGGAGCTGGCAAGCCATAGTACAGTTTTTCAAGCTTGTTTACCATTCGTTGACTGTCTCCTACCAACTAATCTCGACCTCTTTCTCCTTGCACGTTTTATAGCCTGTCTGAATCGTCGATAAACCCTATCAAAAGTGATTTTACCGACCATACACAAAACAGTTAATAAAGCGACGCTTTTCTCCTTACTACCTGACGACTCAGATAGCATACGTGAAAAAGCATGCTCAGCCAGTCGACGATCAGCTTCGGTATGCCCCCCCACTACCACCACCACCACCCGCTCCACCACCAGCACAGCCATTATTGCGCGAATATGCGATATCGTGCTCGAGACAGGCTCTATCCAGAGGGTTTCTGCCGGTCTCACCGCGCGCCAATCTCTCCTCAAGATGGGTACGCGGTCCGAGAAACTGGTATAGCGGTATATGCATCTCGAAAGGCTAGATGACTCTGTGTTTACTCTTTGTGATGCTGCCATCTTATATGACCGAGCTTGGGTTCTTTTAGTACTACTTGTTTTTTAGCAGATGGCGCTACATATCTTATTGAAGTATCTACCGTAGTGTCGACTGCTGCTGCTGCTGCTGTTGCACGACTGCTACCACCTCGTTTCCTCTTTTTATCGCCTTTGCGATACTTCAAAAATGTCAAATTATTCGGATCTAGTGTTTTCTCTCCGTCGTAGTCCTCGTCGTCGTTGTCGTCGTCGTCGTCACTAGCGCTTCCACTGGATGCTAGTTGTTGTTGTTGTTGTCGACCCGGTATAGGTAATAATGACGTGTCAGAAGCAGTCAGCAGAGAATTGTTATTGCCGCTACTGTTAGATTCTTCTGCTACAGTAGTCGCTACAGCAAGATGAAGTTTGTTATTTCCTATGAATTCCAGAGGTACGTGTGCCTTACGAAGTACGCGAACAAACTGATCGAAGCTTCGAGATAGGTGGCCTTTTTCTACGTCTCACAGTTTCGTTCACCAAGTCTACAATATTAACACCTCGCGCGCGCACGCCATCTACCGTAATCATACCGAGTATATTCCAGTCAATGTTACCAGATCGACGTAGGCTATTCATTAGATTTCGTGCATTTTGACGAAGACTTGGCGGTACACTATTGATGATATGTAGATCGGACATTATTTCACCATCACCCATTGTTGTAGTAATAGAGTGCAGCGGTGGTGATGTTTTATCGACAGTCGGCAACAACTCATACCGACTTCATTGTCCTCGCTACTTTGTTTCTTGTAGTGTAGGAACCGTTGCAACACCTCCTGATACATGGAGTACTTTTGCCGATCATCCAATTCACTCGAGTTCAAAATCTTGTTCATCTCGTCGTCCAGTTGTAATACCTCGGAGCCCGGTGTCTGAATTGTGTTGAGGTAGTTGTCATTACTATGGCCCGCCCCCACACATTCGTCTGCGATAGTCACTGTTTTTGACGGTGCTGCTGCTGCTGCTGCTGCTCCTGCTGCTGTTATTGGTAAACATTGACGTTTTTGCTGCTGCTGCTGCTTCTGTCTCACACTCTCGATACACTCTTGAGGCACTAAAATCATTTTCCTAGCATGATCCATGCTGATAAAATAGGTTTCACTATTACCGGTACAAGGTTTTGAGCTTTAATTAAAAGTCTCTTGCGAATATCTATAGTCTGCCCGGGAGCTATGATTTTGCGCAGTAGTGGTGTGTGATGATGATACCGATCGAATGGAAATATGCACGTGCGATACCGACAATTTTCCGGTGTATCCTGCTTCAAGTCCAACAGTAGATAATGAAATGGTCGAGAGACAGCGTCGCTGTAGACTTCTTGCAAAAATTTCGTATCCTCGGGATGAAGCTGTCGGGCCAGATGCTGTATCTGTGAGCGATCGCGAGGGTTCTTAAAAATAACTATGTAATTTGAGTTCAACGATATTTCTCGCTGACCCCGATGAAAGAGATTTTGCGAGAGAAAGAAAATACTCAAATTACAATGATGGCTGCCCTTGACAAATAAATTAACCAAACTCGCACTTGACGACTCGCGCATCAGATCGTCGAGAATCAAGAGTTTTGGGCGCTCAGGATCTCCATTGTAGTCCTCCGGTTTTGGTAATCCCTCGCGAAATTCAATACTACTACCAGCAGCAGTAGTAGCAGCAAATTATTCCTTATAAGCAGGCTGCCATTCTGTATAGTAGAGTAATATACGCTCAAATTGTGTATCTCTCATCTGTGCGATGTATTTGAGAAAATTGCCAACAAACACTGTCTTGCCACACGAGGTGGGACCACAAATCATGCATGTCCAGGAATGTCTCCATCGCACATCCATGATGATGATGATGATGATGATGCGGTAAGTTGGGTGCAGGTGATGTACACGAAATGCTCATCAGACCGAGCGACACGTGAGATTTATAACACTCCGAACACCTGCAACGCCCCCTGACGGGGGAGAACCACGAACGCGCGGCGCGGTGTGGCCCCCCTCCTCGCGCGCATGCGCTAGCGGTCGTCGCGTTTGCCGAAGGCAAGTCATCAAGCTTCCCCTTCAGGGAGCTCATTTTTGCGCGCACACGCGCGCGCGCGGTACGAGCCTCCGAAGGTTAGCTATAAGGCTCGCCCCCTCCGGGAGGCTTGTGACGCGCCGGCTCCGCGCGCGAGCAGTTAGTGACGGCTAGTTTTGGACTGGGTAAGTTATTATTATTATTAAATATAGAAAAATTGTATTAGGTTAATACTTTTTAATCGTCATTTTTTTCCCCTTTGTTTGAGCTACATACCCGTACGGGTAACTCTTATCGTCGGTAACAAAACGACGTTTAGAGTAGACAGGCTCACAGACTTCACATTCTGCACGTGTGACCACATCATGCAGCGCTGTACGTCTAATCGCATCAAATGAGATATATGTCGGTGGTATTTCACCACTCAGAAGTTTTCGCACAGATTCAAAATTGATCTTTTCCGATGCTGATGCATTCAATCTTATACCCTTGATCTTGCATACACACGATTCACAACCGTCAGGTGTTTTATACTTATAGGCATAAAATTTTGGCCTCCGGAGACAAAGGATGTGATGTATGTGCCTAACCCATAGCCCGCCAACTCGTCAGTGAGTCAGTGAGTTGTCCTAAAAACGGCCCCGTTGACGGCTCATACTCGCATCCGTTCTCTCGGCTCACATACCCTATGGAATCTGTGTCATAGTACAGCACGCGTTCTCCCAGTGGCTCGAGCTCAGAGAAAAGCTTGAGCCGAGCCAGAGCAGTAGTGTAAGCAGCGATAACCACGTTGCACTGTGGTGACGGCTCAATTTCTGCATCCTCGTCATTATTTGCCCAACTAACGTAGAGGATTTCATCGTTGGCCGGCAGTATAGAATTTACAACTTTATCGGGGCTAGTTAGTAATTCGAACAATCTTTGCGGGTCTCTTACTATCTCGGTTTTTGTCATGTTTTCGCGCTGCCCAAACTTGCCTCACAACGAGTTGAGACATAGCTTTCTCACGGAGCGTAGACCAGCATTGAATTTTATCCGACTTTTGTCGAGTTTTATGCCTTCCTCTTGCTCAAAGTTCTGAATATAGCGATCTATTGCTTGCTCATCGTCATTTCTACACTCTGGTGGGTATCCCGATGCATAGGTCTTTTCCGCGAAGAATTTATTGATGTACTCGTGAAAGAGACCTCCTTTACACGAGCGCTTGTCGAATTGTGTAGTTTTATACGAACATATTTCAAATACCTTAGTGATTACGTAGCCGAATTCCACGGCTTTTTTAAGCTCGTCAACCACCCAGGTACCGACAAAAACGGGCGCGTTCACGTCTTCGTGCTTCCAGTCCTCCTGACACATGGACTCGGTACACGATCTACATAGCGGAAATAGGAGCTTATTATGCATTTTTACGGGTAGAATAGGATGGTAATGATTTTTCGGCGGTAACACCTCGCACATCAGCAGACCATCAATCTGGCTGATGTCGTTGTCGGGGCCAACTACACGCGCACACTCAACCTCGCCCACATAAAGTTTCGGATGACCGATGGGATAGCGACGATATTTGCAAATGTACGGGTATAATGAGCATACATCGACATATTAAATTTTTTCATTAGCGCGAATATCGTATGATTTTACCATATTACTCGTGCGACCACAGAAAAATTCATCTCGCGGATTAAGTTGTATATGCCAGTCTTTTGTGACTCCTTTTATATACGTCATCATCTGCTCGTTCTCGCTGTACTCGCGATCAAAATCGCACTCCCACTTCTCAATGAGACGGTACCCATGTCTCCTAATTTTTCCCGAAACTCTGAGTGTTCTCTCGTACCGCTCGTCCATACTCTCACCATTAACGATTGACAAATCACGACCGTCAGTGTAGCAGCGAACACAACCATGCCAATAACACCCATGGAACTGCAGCACGACTTTCTCATTGTTTTCTAACACGCAAAATCAATCCACCAGAGGACCTTCGGGCAGTCTCTTTTCACGCGAATTTACAGAGTGCTGTATCGGTCAGCCTGTCTCATGCTCCATCCACGTGAGCCATTGTGCTACTTTGAGCGATTGTTTATTGGCTCGACGATAGCCACCCGACGGTATAATCCCGATTGTATTTTTTTTCAAAAATTGTCTACAGTACACGCGCATACACGACGACGCTATAGTTACGCCCTCTAGGAACGGATCTGTCGAGCCGCATTCGATAAATGTCTTTCTGAAGGCAAGACATGCTAGTCTCAATATCTTAACGTCCTGCCTACAGTACTTGATGCTCTCGTTTTGAAAATCAAAAATGTAATTTTGTCCTTTTCTATCGGCGTACCACTCTAAGAATGTTTTTCGCTCTTCGACACCCATCGAGTCGGGTGAGTAGCTCTGGGTGGCATCTCGCCCACATAGTTCTGATTCTCCGGTCTGTTGAATAAGTGGGGGAATGTTCCCTTCTCAATACCACCAGCAAGTCCGTAATCTTTCGGTAAAGCGCTCAATGCCATATGCAAATAATTCAAACTATCGAGAAACTTTATGTGGGTAAACTTCATCATAATTATTTTTGACCCGTTTAGAATTACGGAAGGCATTTCACGGAAATCTTTGCGCCCCACCCAATATTTCAGCACGAACTGTGCGTCGAATCCTTGAGCATTGTGCGCGATACAGATCACGTCTGTAATATTTTTTCTAGGATTCAAGGCTAAGTCTACTAGCTGTTTAACCGGATTTTCCTTGAACACATGCTCTCGCATCCCGCAAAAATTGCACGACTCTGAAATATTTTCGTTATCCAGGCATGCACTGCATACCTGCTGTACTACACACAGATTGACAACGTGTATATGTGTTTTATCGTCCCCCAGTACGGGCTCCGACTGCTGTGTCTCGAAATTGTAAAATATGTATAGAGTCTGTTTTTTCGTGCTGCTGCTGCTACTACTACTAGCCGCCTGCTGACGCGTTTCAGCTAAGGGTCGCATAAAACAAAGATGACCGATTGGCTGCATCAGCTTACAAACTTTACAAAAGACTGTATTGCAAATATGCGAGGTTGTATCATTGCTGGGCGTTATAATCATTCTACAACACCTCGTACAAATTTTTAAACTCGCACACACTGTATGATTCTTATCAAATGACCCTGGTTTCAGATGCTGCGAAAGACACAGCTGACTGAAAAATATTCTATTGCAGTGTGGCCACACCACATGCCTGTCAGTTTGGTCACGTTCACAAGGTGGTTTCTGCAGACAACTACGACACTTGTTCGCACACCTATGATTCTTTTCATTTGTCACTTATTTATTGCAAGGTATACAATACCCCCTGCTGCCAGCCGCAGCTACCAAGTTCAAATAATGTCGGCTACTCTCGTAATACATAATACGCAGAGTATACCTAACAGTATTGCCGACATTATGAACATATTCCGAGCCATCGTGTATAGGTTTTTCACCTCGAGCAAAACCTTGAAATGAATAGACTACTATTGCAACGTCTAAACACGCGTAGTATTCTTGAAAAAGTTTTATCTCGGGTATCCCACAGCCGGCTCAGGTATAACAACTCTAGCACTGTTAACGAGCTGTATAGCCTTCTCTTTTTGCCATTTACCATTACATTGTCTGATTATGTCCCACATTTTCTGCAGAAACCCCGTGCGAACATCACCGCGGATAGCATGTATATGCGCGCAAACAAGCGATCGAGGCAGACAGAGATTATCCGTATTTTGAATGGATAAAATAGACCGTTTGAAAGTGGTCTCAGAAATGAGCGAGACCCGACCAGCCCCTCGAGGCACGGACACACTATTAACATTAACAGTGTATTATCAATCTCAAAGTCCATGTTGCTCTGTATCACACTCTGCATTATCTCGGCCATTTCAACTGCGCTCAGTTCTCGCACTAATCTATATGAAATCCACACTACGCCCTGTCTAAACTGCTCCGAGTTTATTGTTATACCGACAAAGTCGTCGGGTGTTGTGGTCTCGCACACATACCTGTACAGATCGTGCATAGCGAGCCCTAGCCACTCTACGACGTCTGCATTCTGCTGTGGTCGCCTGATGGTGATCAGCGCCTCCCGACTATTCAAACGGAATAACGGATTATATCTCGTAAACTCCCGATGAATAACGATGTGCTGTCTCGGCGGCTGTTCAACGCCAGCGCCCTCCTGCAACCATAATACTAATTTATATTTTTTATTAATTTCCACACTTTACATTTTTATTCTTGTGGTATTGTGCATGTTCGAGAGCTCTTACATTCGTGATCATCATCATCATCATCATCATCATCATGATTATCAGTACCACCAGATACACGCTCTGTGCTACTGTGTCCTGATGTTTCATCGTTGTCGTCGTCGTCAACTACCGACTCGGTGGCTGTGGATGAGCTGACTGAGGAGGAGCAGAAGGAAGCAGTAGAGTCAGACAATGCGGACGATGCATCAGAGACTGCTGCATCATCATTATCATTATAATCCTCGTTAATTCCTTCGTCATCATTTTTTTCAAGCGTCGTTATCGCGTGCACCTAAGATGGCGCTGGCTCAACCTGCGATATATCGACATCCATAGCCGTGGTAGCAGCAGCATTCGCGACGATTGATTCTGTCGGTATCTCAGTAGCAGCAGCAGTAGCAGTAGCAGTAGTAACAACAGCAGCAGCAGCAGCAGCAGTAGCAGCAGCAGCAGCAACAGCAGCAGCAGTAGAAGTAGTAGTAGTAGTAGCAGCAGAAGTAGTAGTACCCTCACTGGAACTACCTGTATCTGCGGAGGCTACGTCGACTGATGTCTCGTCAGCTTCCATCTTGACAACTACGGCAGTAATACTGGTCGTGTCTGCTGCTACTGCTGTAAGGTCCAATGGCATCTCGTTCTGCTCCCACTCCTCATCATCTAGCTGTACGAGCGTAATCAGCGCTTCTCCTTCAGTATCAGCAATCAGTTCATCAAGATCTGAAATATGTTTAGGACCACCTTTTTCTACCGACAGTTTATATTTATCGTTAAAATATGGCAAAATAGATTTTTCGAGCAAGAAAAGTACCTCTATATTGTACGGGCGGGGATAGCGTCCGTAAGAACTAGTCGGCGCGAGTGCAGAATAGTGCATCGTTGGCTCAGTAGTTAGAGCGTGAAACAATGGCAAAACAAGAATCTGTTTCTTTGCACGTCATCCTCTAAATTTGTCATGAGAATTACATGTTTTGATATTGTGACACCTGCTCCTTTAGTAAAATAATAAAGATTGAAAGTATTTCCAAAATTATTAATATACTGTATATTTAAAAAATATTTTATCTATTTGAACTATGAATTTTTAAGAGGAAGCTAGGTGCCAAAGAATTGGCAGCGGTTTTTATTTTAGAATTTATAAGTTCTTCTTTCCTAACCCCACAAACTTCTTCCTAAGTTTTCTTTTAAGACAGCTTCAGTTAGTTCAACACTATCACTATTTAGAAAATTATTGACTAGTTCTTCTTTTTTATCATAATATATATTTTTAGTTTAGATCTATTTTCACGCGTTAAGCACTCTATAGCCTTGTTTCTCATATCTATCGACTTATTGCCCATATTATTTACTGTTATTTTTAGCACTTTTTTACGGAGCGGTTTTGACTGGTTTATCACCTTAGCATCAAATACGCTAGGTGATACACTATCATACTGTTTAGTTTTAAGTTTATTTTTTTCTCTCGGTTCTTTGACAAGCTGCTTCAATAGCTGATTTTCATATTTCAGTATCTTGTATTTCTCAATAATATCACATTCCAGTAGATCTTGTGCTGAACTTGTTATTTCCTTCAAGAGTTATTTTCTAACTTCTTCGGATTTCTTTAACTTTATTTGCGCAATCAACACTTTTACTAACCTACTTATGCTGTTGTCCTTAATTTTTGAGGTTATGGCATCGAAGCTATGTTCTAGGCAGACCATTAGGTTGTTACTCACTTTCCAGTAATTTTTTTCTTTCTGCGCTATGAAGCTTGGGCGATATGCTTCATCGCAGATAATACTAACGATTATTGACGCTTTCAATTGTTAATAACAATTTAAAAAGCTGGGACACTTGTCGGGAGGTAACCGCATACCCGCCATATGGGCTTTTGAATAAATAAATATATAACTATAAATATATACATATATATATATATATATATATATATATATATGTGTGTGTGTATAAGAAAGGATTTCCTACTAAAAATAACGTGATTACCACGTAAAAATTACGAAAAAATCACGTTAAAATCACATGAGACTTTTTATCAATTTCTTAAGTTGTTATTACGTGTTAATAGCGTGACTATCTCGGGATTTATAATTGAATTTAGGAATGTTAAAATAATATTTACAAATTAAGAAAGTGGATTATTAGCAATAAATGAGGATAAAAATAAAAAAGCAAACATTTTCTCTGATTGAGATTTGAACTTGTACCTTGGCGTGGAAATCCATTGCTCTACCATTTAAGCTTATTGCTATCTTCGACGGTTGATGTATAAAAACTAATCAAATAGATAGAGATATAATTTTGTTTTCAAGGTTTCTAGTTGAAATTGATTTTCTTGAGTTATTGTTACCAAAATAATAGTTAGTTGTAACATTAATTAATTTTCTGGCTTATAGTCATATTGATTAGTAAGTTAAAAAATTTAGGTCAGAAAAATAATTAATGTTACAACTAACTATTATTTTGATAACGATAACTCAAGAAAATCAATTTTAACTAGTAAACTCAACAAAAAATTATATCTTAATATATGTGAATAGCTATTATACATTAACCGACAAAGAAAGCAAATAAATGAGACCAGAAAGCAAATAAATTATCCATTTCTTCATTTAATAATATTATTTCAACTTTTTTGATAATATTTTTAAATATACTTATATATCACGCGATATTCAAGCGATTATTACGTGATAATTACGTAAAAAATTACTCAAAAGTCTCACGTGATTTTTTCATTATTTTTTCGTGATGTTCACGTAGTAATCACGCGATTTTATTCCAGTAGGGTTCAAGTTATTATTACAGTTTATAAATTATACTTTTAAAATCAGTTACTTTATAAAGTATTTAAACAATTTATATTGATTATTGTCAGAAAACTTTTTTAAATAATATTTTTTCGTAAAACTCCACATTCATCCGGAAACTATATGTGTTTAGAGCATATCTATTAGTATAAAAGTACCCTTTGAGGCCCAAGTCTTAAGTAAGTCTGCGGTAGCTGAAAAATGGAAATTCTTAATTTCAGCCTTCAAAGAAATGTCATACCTGATAATATGGCATGCATATATAAACATTGTTGTATGTTTCTTATATTATACCTGAATATATTTAATAGTTTAATTCATTTTTTAAACAATTTAGGAAAAATATAAACAAAAAATAGAATTTTGTATTTTTTGAAAATTTAAGGTGTATCTGTCCCCTTAATGAATATATAAAAAATTTACGCATGCAAAAAACATGCTATCAGACACCGATATAGCAAATTTAATTTCAATACTTAAAAGGAAACTAAGAGGCGATGTTTACAGGGTTATGTTAAATGCAGAAGTTAATAATATTCAAGATTTTATCAAAGCTGTGTGGCGATTTATCCATCAACTAATCAAATGGCAACACTTTGTGGAAAAATAGCGGAAAGTTTGCAAAATCCAGAAGAAATGGTACTCAGTTTTGCCAACAGATTACCAGAATTAGTATTGCAAGTAAAGAACAGTAAGAAAGTGGAAGCATATACAGCAGAAGAAAAACAAAGATTCAAAACTAAAATAAATGCTAAAACTCTATTAGTTTTCGTAAAAGGATTACGGCGGGAAAGACGTTTAAAATTAGGAGCAACGAGGGATTTAGGTAATGCTATACAAAAGGCAATGGAAGTAGAGACGAGATTAAACAAAAGTGACTTGAGATTTGGCAAAGCAAATAAAGTATTTTGAAGTTTAAGCAATCAAGTGATTATATCAGGAGATCACGTTGCCATATACTTCTGTCAGATTTGTCAAGATTATGGATATTAGGCATTGTTTTCTCATAAAGTAGCCTGCGTTCACTGCAAAACAGTAAAAAAAAAAAAATTCAATTAATTTGTAAATTCTGTAATAATCACGGGAATTTCATAGTGCCTGCAAAATGAATAGAATCAAAGGCAACCATTGCCAATATTACCAAATTATAGATGGCACTGTAACTCAATGACTGTTAATAATAGAGTACGAAAATCAAGGAAAACAAAGCGAAATGTGTAAATTTTGCAATGGCACAACTCATACAATAAAAGATTTCCCAAATGTAACATGCAAAAGATGTAAGCAACGGAAACATATGTTGAAATACTGTCCAATATTAATGGATAGGAAATTTCTAATGTGCGTTATTAGTAATAAAAATTATCGTGAACATAGAAAACCAATAGCATAACATAGAAAAAAAACATGACAACAGGATATCAATGACAGGTTTGCAACGAAACAGTTCATTCACAAGGAAAATACTGTCCCAAATTGATGGCTCAGCAACAAGCTACGAATAATTTTAACGCCTTATATAAAAATCAAAATTACATCAACTATTATTGTAACTATAGAAAGAACAACAATTATAATAATAAGAATAGAAATTCAAATAATTAAAATTGAAAACCAATAATTCGCGAGTATTGTAAAATGAGAGAGACATCTAATACAAGTGTGCAAAAAAATTAAAGAATTTAGAAGAACATAAAATCTCTTAAAAAAACTTAACTTAAGTAAAAAGGTTATGCGCGTTTGTTTTGCGTATCATCATGAATGTCAATAATTATTTTTACTGTGAAATTACAGATCAAAAAACAACTGAGATCAATTTAAAAAAGTCAAGTTTACAATCACATTATTTTATTTATAAGACGATTACAACAAATCATAATGTTTTATTATGGGCTCAGTCGAATGACTAGTAATTTAAACTTAAGTAATATATTAATCAATTACAATCAACTCTCAAGATACTTAATACGTTACTTGCTATTCCCCTTACATTTTGTTTATGCTGTTGTGGAATTGTATGTGTAACTTTTCGCATATTTCATTTGTGAACATAAACATATGAAACTGTTATTTTAATAAAATTAAATATTTTAAATGTAAAAGTATGTACTATAAAAAAATGTAAGGGGCATAAATAGATTTTAAGAGAACGCGCATTATGTGGATGCATAAATAATTTAAAAAAATTATTATTCTCGAAATCTATTGACTCTAGACTAAAAGTGATGGAGATATTTTTTACTCGAAATGACACGAAGAATCAAGTAGCACACTCTAAATTGTGGCAAAGATAATATTGTAAAAAACTTCATGTAACGGCAATTGGCAGCCATTTTCAACTCCTTAAATTTAAGGGATTGAAGCTCTATTGTTTTCTCTCTTGTTTTCTGTCTGTGCCCTTATGTATACCGTTGAACAATGGCTATTTTTCGACGAATTTGAGGAGGTTTTAAACATGTACAATAAAAAAAAAAGTTGGGGGTGCGTACCCCAACATTTTCCTGTTTCGGTTTCTGCAACCAGAATAAAGCATTTTTCTCGTATAATTCCTCATATATGTGGGAAATTAACATGGAAAAAATTTACGAAAACCAGCTACCGCTCAACAAGTACTTAATGTCTAAAGGCGTAATCCAAAAATGCGTATTAATAAGATCAAAGTATGAGAAAAAAGCTTTAATTTAAGAGCTGGTGATTTGAAAATTTTTGCTTAGGTAGAAAGTTGTTTAGGCTTGAATATAGCAAAAAATCATTAAAACTTAGATTATTTACGAAAATCAGCAATTTTTCTCACTTTTAAAATCCTCATAACATTTGATCTGAGCAGTCAATTTAATAATTTGACCCTCAAATTGAAGCTCTTTTCTTTAACTTTCGCTTTTAAAATTTAGATCAAACAATTTACTGGTTTTATCAGCTATATTTATGCCCATCAATTATGACTGTTTTTCTTTTTTTTTATTCTTTTCATTATATACAGGGTGTCCCATTTTAACTTAGACAGCTGAATAACATGACAAATTGCAATCTAATAAAAAATGTTTCATACAAAAGTTGTTGAGCATTGAGGGACTGACCCTTCTGTAAGCACTCCCGGAGCCGATGACGAGGAAGTAGGGGATCTCCCGGCTCTATTTCTTTGGCCCTAAAAAGGGCCGATTTGTGGTTGTGTTGTTCTCCAAAGAGGAAGCCAATTAAGGTCATGTTGTAACCCAGCCAGTTAAGGCAAGATCGTGTAGTGACCCAGCCATTGAAGGCAAGATCGTGTAGTGACCCAGTCACATAGGGCAATATCACATTGTTATCTGCTCTCTCCGCATGAAGTAGATGCTCAAAGTGTGCACCATTATTTTCTAAGCACAACAGTAATCGACGGCGAAAATTATGTTGTACATTTCTAAGCATTTGGAGGGTTATTGCTCCACAAGCTCTTCTTATTCTATCCATCATATTCAGTCTTGTCGTTGAAGCTTCACTATACACAACATCTTTTACGTATCCCCATAAAAAAAATCTAGCGGGTTCAGATCTGGTGATCTAACGGGCCACAAAACTGGTCCACCTCGTCCTATCCATCGATTTGGAAATTGGTGATTCAAAAATGTCCGTACAATACGAGCATAATGAGCCGGAGCACAATCTTGTTGATACCATAAGATTAGTCTTATTGCAATAGGAATATTCTGTAGGTATCCTGGCAAATCATTTTCCAAAAATTCTAAATACAGTTGACCATTAATGGTACGTTCAAAAAAATGTGGTCCATTTACTTGGCCATTGCAAATACCGACCCATACATGTAAACTCCAACGATGTTGATTAATAAGCACCTCACGATACCAATGTGGATTTTCTGGTGACCAATAATGGCAATTATGCCTATTGAGACTACCATTGTTTATGAATGTCGCTTCATCACTGAAACAAACATTCAAAAAAAATCTGAATTTTGATCCAACATCTCAAGAGCCCATCTACAAAAATGTACTCTGAGTTCATAATCAGCCTCACTTAATTCCTGTACCAAAGTAATGTGATACGGATGGTAATTGACTGATCGTAACAATCTGTGAGCTGTATTTCGAGGGACTCCCAATTCCCGTCCTATTTGACGGGTACTAATACGGGGATTTTGGTGAACCATAGCCAAAACTGCAAGCAACCTAGGGTCGTTATTATTCTGAAGCGTATTTCTCTGTCTTTGGCGATGCAGTGGATTATTGCGAGATCTTCTTTCGATGTTTATCACTTGTTGGGCAGTAGGATGGCAGTGATTTGGAAACCGCTCTGCATAAGTTTGGGCAGTAAGTCTGTAATTCCTACCACATTCACCGAAAGTTATAAGAGTATCGACTACTTCATTAGGCGTATAATTTGCCATTGCAATGACAAGAATTTTATCAGATTAATTAATGTTCAATTACAAATGTGAAAAAAATACATAAAATCTAGTGAATTAGGATACTAGGATACTACACTAGATGGATACAATATTGGAGAGATACAACAACAAAAGGTGTAAGCACCTTAAGTATGTAAAGCGACCCTGGACGAATAAAAAACATACTGTGGGGTCAGAGTTTCAATAAAAAGTTCACGTATTCAAAAGTTGATAAATACATACATAAAAAATACTACTTTGGTGTCATTTTGTAATTTCAATATGAAACAATCTACTATGATTTTTTACATAAACACAAGACTGCTGTTTCATTTAAAGTCGATCTGTGGAATTTTAACATTCGGGGTCATGGTCAATCTCAGAAAAAGTTCACATCGTCTCCTATAGCGAAAGCTTATCCGGGCGTGAAACTTCGCGTTCTTTCAGAATCCGAAGTTGAAAACACAGAACATGTTCAAGGTCATGGGAGGGTCAATACTTTGATACCCAATAACTACTGTCTGTGGACAGTTTTTGAAAAACCCGGATTTACCAGCTTAATGCCCCAAACAGAAATTTGACCTTGAAATGACTTGTAGAGTTTACTTTGACCCCTCACACAAAAGCTCATCTGGACGTAAAATTTCGCGCTCTTGTCGAATCCGAGGTCAAAAATAGGGGGTTATATTCAAAAAACAAAAGTTGACCTTCAAATGACCTTGAAAATGAAGTTCAAGGACATATTCAAGGTCACAGAAGGGTCAGCCCTTCAATGCCCAATAACTTTTGTCTGAAACATTTTTTGATTAGATTGCAATTTGTCATGTTATTTAGCTGTCTAAGTTAAAATGGGACACCCTGTATAGCTAATGAAACCAGTAAAAAGTTTAAGGGGCGCAATAGCGCCCCCCGATGGCAAGTATAAGTACTAGAGTACTATACGAGCTGTTGGGTGCAACGCAACCTTATATTCTTTGAAATGGAATTTTCTAACCTCTATAAAATATTCAAACATTTATATCTTATTGAAATACGTTGTTTTATCAGGTAAATCAATGTTATTTTTAAAGATATTAAATAAATTTTTATTTTAAAAAAATTTCGTAAAAAATGAACGATCCGTTATCATTCTATTGTGACGTCCTGCGACGAATTGCATTTAAGCAATATCAGCAAAATCGTTACATAGCCGAAAACTGACGACTCAGATTAATAAGTAAATCAGCGAGGTGAATGAGTATCCACTGTATAAGCCGAGCGACCAGTTGTAATTATACACTCGATCTGGACTCTTGTACGACTCCTATCCGTCGACAAGACTTATCCAGGCTTAAGTCGTGATCCCGATACCTATAGAACTTAATAAATCGTGAAAGTCAATCAACTACAAGTGTTTTTCTATTGAATATATCCATCCTGTATAAGCCTGACTACAGCACAGTAGCAGATTTTCCAGCCCAAGCAGTTAAACCCAAGTAAGTAAAAATTCAATAATCAATTATAGGTCAGAATTGTGACTTAACATTGATTCCTGAAGGGATCAGGTTGGGTGAGACTATTAATAATTGACAAAAAGATTTCTAGAAAAAGTTTTATTCTAAGCAACTGAACAATACACCACTGAGGGCAAACACGTGCGCTCTCTTGGAGTGCCGGCGACGTACTAGCGCGGCGAGCCGAACAACGCAGCTCGACGAGCTCGCGCATGCGCAGGAGAGGGGAGAGTCCCAAGTGGACCTATCTCAACACTCCCTCTCACTTGAGGAACACTCCCTCTCAATCCCAGGATACTTCCTGTATGGATGGCTCAGGCTGCTCATCCTGGTCCTCGAACTCCTCGGGAAACTCTAAAAATTGACACACAAATTGATTAGTTACATGTTAAATATAAGTTTCAATAGGTCGTTATGTAATTGTTTAGGCAAAGCCTTTGTAAAAATGTCGGCTAACTGACTCTTGGAGTTGACCCATTCTATTTTGATATAGTTCTTATTAACACATTCTTTTACATAATGTTCCCTTCTTTCGACCATGTTTTCTCAATCGATTACCTCCATTTACTTTCGCACAAGAAATGGCTGCCATATTATCGCAGTACAGTGTCATTGGATATAAATTATGCTCTAGCATAATCGCCACTGAGTTATGTAAGGACATACTTTCCTGACAAGTTTCGCTCATGGCTACATACTCCGATTGACAAGTGGACAGAGCAACGCTCTGCTGCTTGTGCGTTCTCCACGCCACTGTGTTACCGAACAGTCGATGACGTAGCCACACGTAGTCAGAGAATTTTTGCAGTCAGCTAAACTGGCATCAGAATAAGCTATCAACCCCTCATCAGCTCGATTGAAAATCAACTCATAGTTTCGAGTTCCTGACAAGTATTGAAATACTCTCTTAACCATATTCCATTCCTGAATTGTGGGGTTTACTTGATGCCTGCTAAGTACATTTACCGTATACGAAATGTCTGGCCTTGTAGCATTCGCCAAATAGAGCAGAGACCCGACAGCCTCTCTGTACAGTCTATTTGGGATTTGTTCTTTGCCGGATTCTGCCAAAATGTACTCATTTTCCTCCCTCTCTTTTCTACCGCAGCTAGTAACGTCTAGTTGCCTCATTGGTGTACTAACTGGTCTGCAGTTTTCAAAGCCAAATCTAATCAACATCTTTTCTATGAATTTAGTTTGACTCATTTTGATAACACGC
The DNA here is from genome assembly GCA_024372645.1 of Trichomalopsis sarcophagae. Classification (NCBI taxonomy): domain Eukaryota; kingdom Metazoa; phylum Arthropoda; class Insecta; order Hymenoptera; family Pteromalidae; genus Trichomalopsis; species Trichomalopsis sarcophagae. The sequence goes on along the minus strand of QLSS01000327.1, from coordinate 57,115 downwards.
TCAGATTGATCTCTGTCTATCTTTATCCCTAAAAATTCTTTGGGGGTACCAAGATCTTTGATTTTAAACTCAGCACTCAGATCTTCGCTCAACTTGTTCAAAATTTCGTTGTTTGAACTGGCTAACAGTACGTCGTCAACATACAGTACAACAAGGATTGTATCTACACCTGAGTGTTTGATGTATAAGCACGGATCTATTTCGTTTAATTTGAAGCCTAGCTTAGTCATAACGCTTGAAAATTTATCATTCCACTTCTTGGGACTTATCTTTAAACCATAAAGTGACTTATTTAATTTCCATAAAAATCTTTTTCTGGTATCGCTAGTAATCTGAACTCCCTCTGGAATTTCCATATAAATGTCCTCCGACAAGTCACCGTACAAAAACGCAGTTTCAACATCGAGTTGTTTAAGTGAGTAATTTAATTTATTCGCAATCGAAAAGAAGGCTCTTATCAGTGACATCCTAGATACGGGGGCGTAAGTTTCACGTAAGTCATACACATTCTTGTCTTTAAATCCACGAATAACTAATCGACCTTTGAATTTAGCTTCACCCTGTTCATTCATTTTTCGCTTAAAGACCCATCTGGAGTCGATTATATTTGGTTTGAAGTTATTCATTAACACATTTGATCTTTCTACCACAGTGTACACTTGTTTTTCTTTAATAGAATCTAGTTCTGATTGGATTGCTCTCAACCAGTGTTCTCTCTCTTGTGAGTTTACAGCTTGTTTAAACGTTTGTGGGTCACCTAAGATTTTAGCTAGAAGAGCATGATATTTAAGATCGCTGAATTTTCTATCAAAATTAAGTTCTCGTATCTCAGAGTCTTCAGTTAGAAAGAACATTGCTACGGGGTTCTTTTTAGGTCTACCTCTTTTTCGTTTTACTTCGCTTACTGTCTCTTTGACTTCGCCTACTGATTCTACTGTTTCGAATGTCAACTCTTGTACAGTCTCGGATTCTGATTCTTTTTCAGAGTTTAATTCTGATTGATCGTTTTCTATGTTTTTACATTGAAAATCTTTATATGTTAAATTTTCCACGAATCTCACATGTTTACTGTCATATAATTTATGGTCGCTAGGTACAAGTATCGTGTATCCAGTACTCAGATATCCAACTAAAAAACCTAGCTTTGCTTGGGGTGAAAACTTGGTATCTGTACCGCGAGCTATCTTAATATACGCTGCGCATCCAAAACGCTTGACCTGGCTCACGCATTCAGCCTGATTTGATACAATTTTACTCAAAGGTGCCACCATGTCCACCGACTTGTGAGGTGTCCTATTGTAAATATAAACAGCTGCTTTTACAGCAAGATCCCAATGCGAAAGCGGTAAGCCAGAGCCAGCATCATGGCTCTTACTTTATTTTCTAACGTACGATTAAACCGTTCGGCAACACCGTTGTGTTGAGGTGTATCGGGACAAGCTAGTTGTAGTTCCGCACCGTATTTGTCTAGAACCTCTCTAGTAGCCTGACAAACAAACTCTGTTCCCCTGTCGCATCTCAGATAACAGAACTTTTGATCAGCACCCACCACATTACGAAGACTTTTTACAAATGACTCTATGTGCTCTGGCACTTCAGTTTTACTCTGCATTGGATAAGTTAGAGCAGCTCTAGTAGCATCATCGATTAAAACAAGAACAAATTTATATTTTAGTGGATGTGATTCCGGGCTGATGGGACCCATAGTATCTCCATGAACTATTTGTAATGGTTTTGTTGCCCTATCTCTAATCTTGTTAAACGGAAGTTTGACACTGTTCGCTTGCATGCAGATTCGACAATCTTGTATGGTTTTATCTTTGTCTACATTCTCGAAGTTTATTAACTTATTATTTTGCTTAGCTAACACTAGTAAATATTTCTTGGATACATGTCCAAGTCTGATATGCCACAGCATGGCTTCTGAAAGTTCCTCTCTAGGTTTCTTGTGATTTTTAAACTCATCTATTTTATCGACCTGATTGGTCTCTGTTTAGTGTTTTTTCCTGTTGCTTGACGTTTGTAAAAAGTCTGTTTCTACATCGTTGATTTCCCTAGTCTTGTCTACACTAGACTTGCTTGTCACTGATTTATTTGTCTTAGATTCGTTTATTTCTGTAGAGTTCTTTTTACTTCTAGTGTTATACATGATTTTCGGATTAGATTTGGTAACAGTATCTTTACTCAACACTAGTTTAATAGTCCAGAATGGTTTCTTGTATTCTCCTGTCAAAATGCTTTTATCGAGTTCTGGATTATAAATATCAATGATTTTATTATTCAAATAAATCTCAAGTCCCTGATCTACGAAACGTCTCAATGATAACAAATTGTATGACAGATCTTTCGAATACAGAATATTGTTTAAGATAAATGTATCATTATCCTCAGTAACTACTTCAGTAGACCCACTACCGTCAGTCCTAAATGTGCTATCTTTGTTTGCGCAATCTACCTTTGTAATCGCTCGAGAGTCAAATTTGTCGAAATACAATTTAGATCTGCTCAGGTGCTCGGTTGCACCTGAGTCCGCTATGAATTCTAACAATTCTTTGTTACAGCAGTTGACTCTGTTACCTTGGTATTCCTCGGCAATGGCTTGGAGCGATGTCCCTTGCTGAGGCCTAGGATGGCCTGCACCCCTCTGTGGTCCGCCTCGTCCACAGCCTCTGCCTCGTGTCGAAGCTAACCTGTTGCCTCTCGCTCCACGGTTGGCAGGAGCAGCAGAATGGTGTGTCCGGCCTCTGGTCGCAGTAGACCGGCTCCCCCTGCCTGTCCACCTCCCTCTCTTTGAGGGTGGGCCGTAGATGGTTGAAGTTGCCAGCCCCTTCTCCAGGTCAGCCTTTCTCTTATTGCACTCATGTGCGAGGTGAGAGCCGAGTTTGGGGCAGTAATAACACTGCCTCAATCCTTCATTGGGACAATTGGCCTTCGTGTGCCCTTCCATTCCACAACCTCTGCAAATCAGCCGAGCAGTACCCTGACTCGTGTGCAGAAAAGCTCGTGCTGACGGTTGCGAAGGCATCTTCTGGCTCTTGGTAGATTCAACCTGTAACAGATAGTTTTTTAATTTCTCGCATGTCATTTCCGTAGACGTAGTTTCTTTAAACAGTTGGTCTGCAGTGGTAATTTCCGGGACTGCCTCAACAACTGCTTGAAGAAAATAATCTCTTAACTCTTTTTCTGGAAGTTTTCCCTCGTCTGGGGTATTTTCAAATATTCTGACTTTCTCTTGGAATCTATCGTAGAAATCAGATGCAGTTTCCTTTGAGGGTAAATATTTAATAGTCAGCAGATCTTTTCTGGCTGTGATTCTAGTCGTTCCAGTTTCGTATCTTTTTACATTTTTACATTTTTCAATAATTAGTTTCGGATCAGTCAAATTGACAATCTTGTTGTAATAGATCGCGTCTATTCTATTGATTATAATTTCTCTAACCTTGAACTCATCATCCGATCTTTTCGACTCATTTACCGTAGAGTTCATGCTTACACTTTCATCGAGGACATAGTGCAATTTCTTGCTTCTTAGTTCAGACTTCAAGTAGTCTTCGAACATTTCAAAATTAGTTTTTAGCGTGAGTTTATAATTTCTAAAGCCTAAATTTTCTCTGCCTACAAATTCGTTTTTCAATTGTTCTGACAGGTTAAAGCTTCTATCAATTAGTGATCTCTCAGTTTCTTTATCTCTTTCAAGAAGTAAGACCTTTATCTTGTTTTCTACTAG
>QLSS01000327.1:35861-47389 GCA_024372645.1 Trichomalopsis sarcophagae | reverse complement strand
TATATATATATATATATATATATATATATATATATATATATATATATATATATATATATATATACATACATCACATTAAGATAAACGTTATTTACGGTGTAGCTATATGTCAGATGCATTAATAAATTTGCAGTTAAATTAAAGCTCACCAACCCTGATATATACCTGAAAATAACGGCATTGCTGAGATGACATCACTGATCAAATCTGAGCTGATAGAAAATTATATTTGGAGATGGATACAAATCAAGGGGCGCGATGGCAAGAAAAAGAACGAAGTTCGGTTCGAGACAGAGCCACCCTATTATACTTTGAAACTGGATTTTCTAACCTAAAAAAAATTTCGATTGCATACAAATCATTAGTATTGGGCGTACGCTCAATCTGTTGATATGTACTTGGAATATATTAACCTAATCTTTCATTTCTAAAAAGATTTATCCGCAAATATTACTTTATTAACTTAATATTGCAAGTTGAAAATTTGCTCGGTATATTTCTTTTCGTTAAATTTATTCTCCCAATATTTTGTCTCCTCCGGTCACGTGGCTTCCGGTGAGTTATATACGTATTATACGCCAGTGGTTACCGCAGTTAATCTACTTTACCGACATTCGTCTGCTACTCGGTGACAGTGACACGCTATTATGTTTATATATATTATTAAGTTGAATTGAATTGAATTATGTACTAGATATAATAATGTCATACGATTATATGTGCGATGCGATCAATCTCTACAGCAATACTAGCTGGTTGTCTATAAACCCATTAAAGCCCAAGCTAAGACTGGTTGAGATAGCAAAAAACAAACTGTGCCATCCTTTGCATAGCTGAAAAATAAAATAAACGTATTTTTTTTATGTCATTTGCAATTGTTTATAACAAATTATTTAAACAAATTACAAAAAAATTCATAATTTTCAAAATCTGAATGAGGAAATCGATTATGGGGGTAAAATTTAGACGAAAACCCATATAACACTTTTCTGTCAGAGGCCAATTAGTTATTGTAATGTAGTAAGAAATATTCGGCCTCCTGAGAGTGTTTCAAAAAATCGTATAGAATGAAGCTAATTATTGTATTTATCCATCAATATTCACATGAATTATTGTAAATATGTTCGGTGGGATTGAATTATTGTTCATTGCCGTGTCCTACTTTATGACTTTTGCAAACAGGTATAGAACATTTCTCACAATACCATTTCGTTCTTGTCCGACATGTTGAAATTCCACATTTCCTAAGACTTCCATGTTTCATCACGTGTTCTTGGGATGAAGGTTCACTCTGTTTCTGTCGTTTGGGGGGACGTTTGGAAGATAACTTAAAAGTCAACATAATATTCACAAACATCTGAACAATATCTTTGGAACCTTTTTTTTCGTCTGGATGTAACTTATTGTAAATCACTGTAGCGTTTGCTAAGGATGCTTGGATGAGTCGTAATACAAGGCACCATGTCCATTTCTTACTTCGAATTGTAGGCATCAAAACATTACAGTGTTGATCATGTAGATCGACGCCACTCATGTGTTGATTATACATAGAGAAACAATGAGGAAAAAGAATAGATTTTTTCGGTGATTCCTGCCATCTCTGCATTTCAACTTTTGGTTCATTCCCATATTTCGAAGAGAGAATCGATACTGGCTTTGAGTCCATAACTGTAATATAATTCAATTTTGAATTCACTTCATGCATTGAAATAGTGTATCCTCTTTCAGCTTTTTTTGGCATTTCGACTTTCACTTTCACACGATTATGCCGAACAGTTCCTGTCGCCGATAAACCATTTTTTTTTTTCAAATGTATCATAAGATCTGGGTTCGTGAAAAAGTTGTCAAAATAAATATGATACTTTTTCAGTTCTTCTGTCTGTGTTTTTTCTAATAAAGTCGAAAGTAACTTTATCACCACTCTAGACCCTAAACCAACGGCAACTAAAGGATTTCGTTCATCGATTTCTGATTTACCAGCGTAAATATCAAGATCATATATATACCCATTAGAAGAACAGAGTGCCCATTCTTTTATTCCAAATCTGATGGGTTTATTCCTTATACATTGCTTGATACCAAACCTACCAAAGTATTTTACCATTATCTCATCTATTGATAAATTATAGTCAAAGAAACCAAATTGCATACAATTCTCACGAAACATATCATTCAGAGTTCTAACCTTCCAGACATTATCATTTTGATCGGTGTCTTGAAGTTTATAGAATCGTATGTTCTTTTTTATGGCAACGAAATTATTTCTAGACATAAGTTCCGCAATTACTGGACACTGAAGGATTCGCTTTTTTGACCAGTAATCAGGAATACTTCTTCTAGAATTGAAGATAGTAATCATTATGATTGTAATGAATTTTTCTAGATCATCTATACATAAATCAAAATGATTTTCAGAAGTGGCTTCAATGATATGGTTTTTCATTGATTTCGAAAAGAAAACCTCAAACAACTCCAAAGCATTCTTGGATTGCAATGATGAAATAGGTGAAATATTGAAGTTGCTCTCGACATGAGGAGAAATATCATTCAAAGCATCATTTTTCCAACTGTACTTATGATTCGGTTCCAACAATTTTTGAGTACTTGTGTATGTACTTGTAACATGTTCGTAAGAACCTGATGGTAATTCATTTGATAATGTATCTTCATTTGGATCACCGTCCGAATCTCCATCTGAACATTCATATTCATTAGGAATGAATGCTACATCAATATGTTGACCTTCGTCACTATTAAAATCTTCAACTAAATCTGGCAGATCTCCGTCTCGGCATTATCAGTGACGTTACCAATGTAGAACAAAATAAAATCTGAAAGTTTTCCGAAATTATTATTTCAAAGAATAGATCCAATGTATGAATGTTTTCAACCGTTAGCCCGCCACTCAAACGTGATCTATAACACGGAAGGATTTGCGAAATGACATAAACTTATCCAATTACAGTATAAAAACTCAAAATTTATCAGTAAAAAATACTGATATGATTCCACATACCATGCAAGAGAATGAAAACACTTATTTGTCAATAGTTTATTTCCACATAAAGATAACAAATTGAACTCTGACAAAAAAGTGTTATATAGGTTTTCGTCTCTATTTTACCTCCAGAATCGATTCCCGCATTCAGATTTTGAAAATTATGAATTTTTTTGTAATTTGTTTAAATAATTTGTTATAAACAATTGCACATTACATAAGAAAAAATACGTATATTTTATTTTTCACTTATGCAAAGGATAGTACAGTTTGTTTGTCGCTATCTCAACCAGTCTTAGCATGGACTTTAATGGGTTAAATAGATCAAGATTTCAAGGACAATTTTCTTTGTAAAAGATGCGAAATCTCCCTAAAAAAACTTTTTTCAAAAGTAATAACCTTGTCAAGAAAAAGACAGTAGTAATAAAAATAGTGAAATCTCTAAATATGAAAATGTCAAGTAAATATTAAAATAGTCAATTGTAATTATAATAATGATGATAATTATTTCAATTTACAAAGCAACTAGTGGCATTTCCAAAAAGTATATTAATCACTTAGTTTGGATTTGTGGTTCAGGAGCTATAAGAAAATAAAACTATTATAAAACTGAAAAATATGAACCAAAGACAAAAATTGTTTTCAATTTTGTTCAATAGCATTTGAATTACAAATCCAAAGATTATGATAATTAATATACTTATTGGAAATACCTTGAGCTGCTCTATAAGTTCAAATAAGTTTCATCAGTCTTATGGTTAAAATAGATAATTTCCATATTTTTATCAAACACCGATACCAGGCAAAATATTTAATTTTTATCTAATACACTCAACAAGCTATGTAAGTGTTCGAATGGCTTCAGGTACAATTTATTGCGGCTTGACCGATCATTCTGCACTATTATGCATATTATCTATAGACAATATCTGCTAAATCGTTGAACTAGATTGTAGTATGTAATACAATGTAATAAATATTCTATATTCTGCGCTAACTGCATTAATCCGCCATGTCACGCCTACCTGTGGGATAATAGTCCATTTTAGCATCGGGCAGTTTTCCCTGAGCATAGCAAGCATTAAATTGTAGCGGAATCGGAGTCCTGCATCGGAAAAATCGATGTCAAGCCTGCCGTTAATGAAGCACTAATGCAAAAAGCTAGAATTGCAGTTCTACTAATGAAATTACACATGCTAGAATGCTTATTTGCAGTGCTGAAAATTCGTAACACTCCTTTTATTTATGGAAATATTTTCTCGTGATGCATCCACGTTCTTTTCATTTGTGAAAATGATAAATGTGGAGTCTTCTGCAAGATTATGTATAGAGTATAATTTGCATTCTATAAGTACTGCATCTAAAATAATATTAATTGGATTAATTACATAAAATCACATGAATTATATGAAAATAATTATACCTGAGTTGTACATTAACAAAAATTCAGTGTAGGTGTCGTATAACTATAATGCCCTGGTACCTACTCTTTCCATCCAGAATATTGTAATATATGCAGTTGTATTATTCTCTATACACATAATAAAACAAAAGAAATGATATTAATAACTTATACTCACAAATAATTATTAATTATTTTTCACTGAGTTCACCCGATGAAAACACTGAATCAATAATAATAAAGCAGTACTGCCAATCAATTCAATTTGATTTCGTTCAAAGATAGCCATCAACACGATCAATAGCTTTTGTGGTAATCAGATGTACAAGCGATGCCAAGTAATGTAGCATTACTTGCATACCTGAACATACAGAAAAATATATTAGTAACTCATAATTACAAGTAATTATGGAATGCTTGGAACGATTATCTTCTCATGAATATTAATCTCTTAGAATAATAATTTTCAATAAAGCAGATTTGAATATGAACACTGCAAAATAACATTTAGTCACATTGTTTGGTTACGAATAGAAAACTATAAGTATATCAAACAATTACAAAAAAGATATCTGCAATCAATTAAACATATTATGTTACTGAATTTATAACTAGCACTTATCATTTAAATTGAAAGTTATTCAAAAAATACATACAACACAAGTAATCGTAATATTTTGAATACCACCATGTCAGATAGTAAAAATACATCTCCAACGATGTGTTGAAATGTTTAAAACATCAATTAAAACTCCTACAAAGCATATGAATCCAGTTCCAAGATTATCTCGACGTGGTTCAAACAGCGAGCGATGTCAACTAGGATTGCCAGAAAGTGATAATATAGCTCTGTGGTCATTTGAAGCTGGTTCAAGCAGACAGAAACGCATCCAACATAGTCAGAAGGTTTGAATTTGACTCCAGGGTTGTATTCAGATATATATCAGTCAGAAGCATAAAGCAGCATGACCAAATAATATTAATCCATGTACAGAATCCCATGTTGGTGAACTACCCAGAAATGCCAAAAAGCACACCAACCAGAGAGAGGGAGAGAGAGAGAGTGAGTAAATCCACCTCCAGGGTAATCTTGATATTCTTGACGAAGTTAGCAATGCCAGCCTACACTGCCCAGACAGTGCACGAAAGAAATCCAGAGTCGTCTACCGGTGTTTGACGTAGCCAGCAACACTAAACTATAATAGCCAGACAGTACGAATCAATTCCAGGATTGTACATGCATGATGAACTGATGAAAAGCAATAATTAGATTACAACATTATCAACTCTTTTTTACAGATCATATGATTACATAATCACTAATTTCATTCTACATATTTCAATAAATATATAAATTTTAAAATAATTAATACCTATACAGCATTTAGTAGTTAAAATAAATCACTAGAATAAACAAGAGTAGACACAAAAACAAAAGATAACCTCAAAGCTAAAACTCAAGTTTCTTGGCGGAGTTAAGTATGTACTACCAAATGGCAGCTTTGTACCTTTGTAGCACTCATAGAGAGGGGGAGAGAGAGATTGATATTTATACTCACTTATCACATTAATTTGAATATTTTTAGACCGCTTAATAACGCTCCTTCAAGAAGAAGTGGAGGATCCTTGAGAACACATAGGTAGGACAGCCACAATAGCAGAACTTCTGCTTTTCTCATTACTTATACAACTGCTGCACTTTTGACGCTTTAAACTACACACTCACTTAATAAGTACCGACAAAAAGTTTAGCCGAGCAAAACATTGCGGCGAGCGTATGCCGGAATGGCGGCCATTAGTATGGTTCTATATATATATATATATATATATATATATATATATAAACCTACGACTAGATTATAGTAACTTTTGGTAGTACCAACAGAAGAAATGTCACTATACAATATAAGCACAGCTACATTACAAGCACACACGACTATGGATAATAAGTATATCCCTACTGAAAAATCTCGGATGAGAGAATCAGGTAATTCTCACCTAATAATTACGCTAAAATCTTATGTAACTGATAATTTTTGTTTTGAAGGGGACAGAACCCTTTTAAAAACTGAAAAATAAAATTCTATGAAAATATTAGAAAAAATTTATTAGAATTAAAACGTTAAAGTTTTTTTACCTATATAATATGATGTTTTCTTTAATTATTTACCAAGTTAAACCATTATTAGCGTCTACTATATGTAATAACAATTGCAACCCGAGTTATAATCACACGAATTTGGGTTGTACAAGGGCGAGGCTCAAAGCTGCGTGAGGCCGGGCTCTACCCCTGTAGACTATGAATCTGTATAGTTTTACCATAAGCAATGTTTGAATCGAAATTTCATGTCCTTCTGCTACCAGCAAACCCAGCGAAGGGTAAGAAAGCATGAAAAGCCGATATTTTGACTCTACACTCTACAGAGGGAGAGCCGAGATCTGCGTGCGGACGGGCTCTCCCCCCCTAGACTATGACTAAACAATGTTTTTGGACGAGATTTCATATCTTATTGATGCCTGTAAGCCTAGCGTAGGTCGATGAGCCTGGAATCGTTGATATTTATTTATTTATGATTGTGAACGGAAAATCGACTCTACAGGGGGAGAGCCAGGATCTTCGCGCGGCCGGGCTTTCCCCCTGTAGACTATGAAACCGTGTAATTTTGCATAAACCATATTTTGATCGAGATTTGATGACCTTATGCTCTCGACAGACCAAGCGAAGATCGATAAGGCAACAAACGGTGATATTTCTTTATTTGAAAGTGTTAACACGAATTTGGACTCTACAGGAGGAGAGATAAGACCTGCACAATTTATTACTTTTCTTCTCTTCTAGATAATACTAAAAAATTAGAAACCTACTTTTTATGGGTGCAGTGTGTTTTGTTTTTTGTGAAAATTATTATTTGGGGCAAATTTACACGAATTGGTAGTCTACAGGGGAAGAGCCCGGCTCCGTCCAGATCAGAGCTCTCCCCCTGTAGAGTCAAAATTCGCGTTTAGGCTCATAAATAAATTAATTTTAGCAATTCCAGGCTCATTAACCTTCGCTGGGCTTACAGGCATCAATAGGATATGAAATATCATCAAAAAAATTATTTAGGCCAAATTTACACAGATTCATAGTCTACAGGGGAAGATCCCGGCCGCGCGCAGATACTCGCTCTCCCCTTGTAGAGGCGAAATTTGCGTTTAGCCTCGTAAATAAATAAATATCAGCAATTCCAGGCTCATCAACCCTCGCTGGGTTTACAGGCATCAATAGGATATGAAATCTTATCCAAAAAATTATTTAGGACAAAATTACAAGGATTCATAGTCTACAGGGGAAGAGCCCGGACGCACGCAGATACTCGCTCTCCCCCTGTAGAGTCAAAATTCGTGTTTAGGCTCGTAAATAAATAAATATCAGCAATTCCAGGCTCATCAACCCTCGCTGGGTTTACAGGCATCGATAGGATATGAAATCTTATCCAAAAAATTATTATTTGGGGCAAATTTAGACGGATTGTTAGTCTACAGGGGAAGAGCACGGCTCCGTCCAGATCAGAGCTCTCCCCTTGTAGAGTCAAAATTCGCGTTTAGGCTCGTAAATAAATAAATATTAGCGTTGGTTGCCTCCTCGACCTTCGCTAAATCTGTCGTAAGTGCAAGGTCATGAAATCTTTGAAAACTTAGGGCGTATACCGAACCTCAGGCGCCCGTTTTTCTGTCTCTCTCAGACGCACGCAATTCACGTATGGCTGAGAGAGACAGAAACAGAGACGCTCGAGTTTCGGAACACGCGCACTGTGCTGGTGCTAACGTTTCTCCTTTAGCCGGCGATGGTGACAAAATTACCGTAAGCGCCATCTGACGTGTATCGGTTAGCATTAGTTTTCATGGCTGTCATTGAAAACAGCCCACCTCGCGTCGTATTTTTCGTTACTTGCTTTTATAGTTTGCTTCGTTGTATTTCTGAACATACGTGACTGTGCCAAATCGTATAATGAACACGTATTGACAACGATTTGTAGTGTAAATTGTTTATTTTCTTTGTAAGAGGCGATAGAGTAACCTACGCTGTCGTCTGTGGCTTATCGCCACCTCAGACCGCATTTTTCGTTGTTTATCAAAAATGCAGCATCAATCGATGAGATTTCAAGTTTGAAGTGTTTCTTATAATAGTAAGAACACTTATTGACAAAGCTTTTGTTCGGTATGTGCTTAATTATTTATTTATAACAAAAAATGTGTTTGTCGGTATAGTAGGATGTTACCTTTCCAACATTTTGGCTACGACATCCCCTTAATAAGGAAAATAAAGTTTTGATCTTCGAAATGGACGGAGAAAATGGTAAATATTAGAAATGGAGGGGGAAGTCGGACAATCATAACGTCACGTAAGATTGAAGTAAACTTAAATTTATTACAAAACAAGAATAGTGCAAATGTATTAGTTGCGACTTTATAAAATCATCCAAACTCATGTGAACTGACTATTGATGCAGAAAATAAGCTTGAATAAAGAAAAACAGTTAAAGATGTGTCTGTGTTAAGAGATGAAAAATAAAAGTTGATTTGTAATTGACATATCATTAAGCTCGAAAGGCGTAAGCCAAATATCGTTGTTTTAAAATGAAAACAGACCCAACGCAGAGCTATGCGGCTCAACGCTCCCCTCTCTATCTCGCGAGACGGCTAGCGTCAACGTCGCTGTGCGGCAGCGTTATTTACTTTGCCTTGTGCACTTAAACGGTTAACACGCGCTTTAGCTTGTCTGTTCGATTACTTTGTTATCCTAATTTTATTATTTTATAATAACTTGACTTCATTTGTATCATCTCTAATAGGTGATTAGCTTGAAATATTGTCAATAAAGAGTGATATATTGTACTATAGCTTGACTTCATTTGTATCATCTCTAATAGGTGATTAGCTTGAAATATTGTCAATAAAGAGTGATATATTGTGAAATTATGTGTACAAATTATTTCCTTCCGAGCATGTATGGTCTGAGCATATTGTAATCTCAGTACATATAAATTTATCAATTACATGGACAAGGTGGCATGTCTATTGACGGGGTGTCAATAACATGGAAGGGGTGGTGCGTGTATGAGTGGGGTGTCAATTACATGGATGGGATGTAAGTTAGCGAGGATAATTAAAATAAAAATACGTATCGAATGTGGGAGACTTTGCTTACTATTATTACTGTCAGTCGCGTAGTTTCAGAATTATGACGACATACATCCACATACGTGCAAACAAATAAACACAGCTATCTGCATGGATATTATCGTATGATTTCAACTCGAAGTACCTTTAAATAGGTTTCTATTACGTTTTATCTAAATTAAAAAATTTTACTGTCACAAAGTTTCCTCTAGGATGAAGCAAAATACTAACTTCCATTCTAAGTGTTGATCAAGAAGTATGTCCACAATTTTTGGACTAGTGCAGTATATGCACTTTGCGCATGGAACTTCAACCACAACTTTGATCAATACTTAATAATTTGATTAAGAGTTCATATAATATTTTAAGATCTAATAAACAAAAGAAAGCTTGAAATTGGTATGAAACTTCTTTCATAACTAACATTAAAACCCTAAAATTTGAATATGAATGGAGTGATAAAAAAAGCTCGTAGGCCAGTAGTGACCCCACTTAAAAACATGTGATTTATTTGTATACATTGTGTATACCGATTTAAAGAAAGCTAAATGCCAAACTCTTAGCAGCAGTTATTTATTTAATGATAATACTTGATTACAAATCTTACAAATACTACAAATAATCTTACAAATTTCAGCAGGAGAGTAGTACGTTAAAGAAACCTGTAACCTGTCTAAATCTTTTCGGAAAAGATTATAGTGGTAAGCAATATTACGAAGACGACAACGAGGTGAGAAGATCCTTAGTGAATATCAGTGTAAGCAGTAAATCATTCACTAATAAAAGAAGGTAATGTTTTATTTCCTTGAGTACTATATCCTTATATAAAATTATAGCAATTACCTATAAGCATAGTTTCCTGAGGTATCCTTGATGATATCTCGTGCTTAGCATTTTAGGGAACGCGTGCCTGCCGCAAATGGCGTCGTAATATCGAATTGTTGCCAACATACGTAAATACAAATTTATTTAACTTTTATTTGGGCACGATTCTATGATAACGGATATACACATTTTGACATCTGTTGGAGTACGAATAATGTGTTTTTAGAAAATATCCGTGCGGATGGCTGTGTGTGTGTAAAAGTGTGTGTATGTACGTATACCGTCATAATTCTGGAACCACGCGAACGATCGTGATAAAATTCGATATGCATATATGTTTTCCGATTCTGAATTTTGAAACACTTTTTTTATGATTCTGACCATTTTATGGTCACATTATAGCCATTTTTTTATTTAAAAAAAATATTTTTGCTTTTCTTTGTGTATGGGATAAGACTACATTAAGGTTCGAAAATAAACTATGAATAGAAAATAAATCATTACTATATCAAATATTATGACTTTATTAATTATTCTAACAAATTGGTCCTGGTATGACCTTTTCTCAAAAGTTGTTGCCAAGAACTGACGCTCTACTCATTAAACGCCGCCGAAAACTCGGGCCCGCTAAAGCAACTTCTCACTCTGTATACCCTCTATAACTGAAAATTACTATTTTGGTTAAACTTTATAACTCGCAAACTCTTATTTAACGACAGCAAGTAACAGCGGACACTTTTACGTCCGCCAAACGTAGCCACGAAAGAACGAGATTTTGTCTCGATCATTGCGAGCTGATCGCCCCGACAGCAGTTGCATTGCACGGAGCTAACGTCAGTAATAACGTCAGTTTACAACACTATGGCACCATGGAGAATGTAAACAAAACTTACCTTGGCTCCTAAACAAGCCATTGAGAGGTCAAAGTCAAGATTATTTACTCTCCATGGTGCCATTTCTCTGAATTCTCGAGGCACTTTCCAAAGTGGCGGCGTGACTTTTTAGGATGTTAGCGCTTTGACGACTGGCTGAAAACTGACGTGCGAAGTCTCCGTCAGCACTACATTTATACACGCCTGCGTCAGCACTACCGACACTTGCGTACATACGTACGCGCACGCGCAACCTCACACACACATG
>QLSS01000327.1:4362-35851 GCA_024372645.1 Trichomalopsis sarcophagae | reverse complement strand
CAGCGTGTAGAGGTTTCCTCAACATGTCAGAGGTTAGAGCAGAAATAAAATAGGCTCCGTAGACCAAACAGGCTAAGGAATGAAACTCCGAAAACAAATCAAGCATGAGTAGTGAGTTAACAACAAAACTACCCTATACGGGTCAGATCTCTGAGTTGAATTCCGTCAACGGTTCCAATCGGGTGAAAACCTCAGTGGCCAGTGCCCGCTCTATGGTTTATGGGGGTTGGGGGGGGGGGGGGGGGGCAAACTCACGAGGTCGTGAAAACGAGGGGAAAAGAAGAGAAAAAGGAAAGGTAGAGCAAGGCCCATCGTCACCAGAGACCCAAACTCCCAATCCGGCTATGCAAGGTGACAATTTGGCAGTCCTGAAGGATAAAATGAGGAAAACAATCGAGTACGCCGAGAGCAGAACCAACGTGCACGGGCCGATTAAAAAGGGCAGTCAGGAGAGTTTGGCGAGCATTGTCAGTGCCAGGAGCATAGATAGCAACTTGTCAACGAAACAAATCGCAGAATACAAAGTGTCTCAGCAAACAGCCATAAAAGCACGTAATGAATAAGAGAAGTGCATAGGAAAGCTAGAGAAAAAGGTAGAGTAACTTATCGGAGACTGCCACTCCTCCCCGAGCGATGTAGAACGTATAGCAAAGCGGGCCGAACAACTTAGTGATCTGTTAGGTTAGAAGAGGATAGCTATCAAGATGCTGTTGATAACTATCAAGTGTGGCACGAGATAAGAGGTGCGCGAGGACGGCTCCTTAAGGACACGGTCTTAGCAAGTGCCGGAAGCAAAAGGCCAAGGCAAAGCCCGACTAATAGCCCTAAAAAAAAGAGCGTAAAAAAGCATGCCAGAAAGAGGGAACGACATGAGAGAGCAGCAATGCAACGTGAAACTTTCACCCCGAGAGTCCCTCACAATGCATCAAAGCAATTGACGAAAGCCAGGTCTAACAAAAACAAGCGTCCAGAAGGGATACTAGTGAAAGTGGGGCAAAACGGGATGTACGCGGAAGTCATGGGGACAATTCGAAGGGATGTAAACCCGAACACCTTTGGAACGAGGGTGCTGGGAGTCAAGCAAACAAAAAGTGGAGATGTCTCCCTTAAACTAGGAAGAGGGTCCGACAGCGTTTACTGCGAAAGTAGAAAGAGCAGTGCTGGGTTTTGGACAGGTCAAAAAGGAAGAACAAAGGGCCACTCTAGAAATAAGGGACATGGACCCGGAAGCTACGAAAGAAGAGTCGAGAGCAGCTATAAAAGAAGCCCTGGAAAAGCCAGACAATGGTAATAGGGTGACCATATTAAGGCCAAACACGAGGGCCTTAGAACGACCATAGTAATACTCTCAGCGAGAGACTGCATGGTACAATGCTAGATGAAAGCGAGTTGTTTTCTCTGCAAAAAGGATGGACTAAAGGAAGAAGATTGCAAACATGTAGCTATCTCCGGCAGCTGCATTGTATGCAGGCGCACCTTGGACACAGCAAAGAACAAGAAAAGAGGAGCCTGGAAAGATGGCAATAGCGGACGAGAAGCCTACGGCCGGACGATGCAGAAAGAAGAAGACGAAATGACGACCGCATCAACTAAAAGAGGGCGTAGAAGCCTTTTGCCCCCTAGCTAAGCAATACTTAACGGTCTCACCGCGGAAAGGTCATATAGGAAAAAGAGCTAGGTCCAACTTACTTAGGGTCGGTAAGAAGGACGGAGAGGATTCTGTTGCCGCTAGAAGTTAAAAGCTCACGGTAGCGAAGGGATTAGTAGGTGAGAGTTTTACACAGGTGGTAGCTTTCGGTACCATATCGTCCATAATGGATTTGCCTTTAACCTCTCTCTATTAAGAAAAAAAAAACGCACTTACAGCAACACCAACGCCCAGGAAATTAGAAGAGAGAAACTCAGACAACCCCAAGTCTTAGATCTTGTAAGGCAAGTACAACAATGAAAGTCCCAACTACTTCTAGAAATAGAAAAAATAAAGGAGAGGATAATGAACCTAAAATGGCAAGAAAGTCAAAGAAAAAAGAGAAAAAGGCAAGCTAAGAGAATAAAAGTGTCCTTAGCGGTACAAACCAGAATAAAACTAGAAAGGATGGACCGAAGCGGGCAAGACCTCCCAGACCGGATGCTTTAATCATTAAGGCTGCAGAAGGAAAGAACTATACAGACATTTTGTCAAAACTGAAAGCAGCTCTGTCACTTAACCCATTAACAATCAAAACAGAGAAATCGTAACTCTGTTTTCAACCGTAAATCTATCACATATTCCACGGATATATTCAAAGCAAACATACTTTTTCTTAAGTATTTTTTTCTCTACTTTTCATTTCTGGTATCGAAATTGCGCATTTTTCACTCAAAAATCCAATATGGCGAAGTTTAAAAAAAAAATTCAAAATTTCGATACTTTTTTTTTTAAATCCAATTTCTTGTTGTGTTAACGTTGAGGACGGAACTTTATTTTTCAACTATGAGTGCATAAATGAGTTGTACTTTAAATTCAGTTTAGTCCCGAATCCAGAAATTCAATATGGCGGCTAGAAAATGGTGCCTGAAGCGCAAAATTTTGCCCAAACTTTCACGAATTTTTTTCTCAAATATAATGCATTCGACGAAAAAATCAATAAGAATAAAAAGTGCTTAGAATAAATCAGGGAATATGTCTAAATTTTTTCACTGAGATTTGAGCAACATTTTTATTTTTGCCAATTGGCAATTTATGACAAATTGGAAAATTTCATCGAATCGTCTCGAAAAAATTCAGATATACTTCTTGGTCAATTCTAAGTACTTTTTATTCTCTAACTTTTTCTTATATAACGCTTTGTTTTTGAGTAAAAAAATCAAAAACCTTAAAATTCTTAACATTTTTTGAAATTCAAAAAAAAAATCAAAAACTTTAAAATTTTTTGTTCCATATGCACTTTTTGGTGAATTATGAGCAAATTTACTTCAAATTTGTGCCCGAGTATCTGCCACATTCCAGATGATATGATTTTCGCATTGAAAAATTCTCATTTCTTAGCCGCTGATGTACAACGTTTCCCGACACTTACCGTGTGGAGGTGAATGAGTCAAAGCATCTTGTCTTTTTTTTATCTTTTTATTTATTTTTTTTTTTCGCTTTTTATTAGGGTTTTATTTATGTTTTTGATTTTTTATAGTTTTATAATTTTTATTTTTTTTTTTTTTTTTTAGGAACTGTTATGATTTTTTATAAAACACGTTTTACAATAAAAATTATTGCATTTTTTGCAAAATTTGTTTGTCCTAATGACACGTGGCTTGCAACAGCAGAGCTTCTGTTGTTTGAGGGATACTGTTTCTTGAACAATGTCATCAACTTTAGGTCTAGTCAGATAGTATTTCACAATATCCATCAGAAATTCTTTTGAACTTTTTTTGTGACTTGGATTAGCACAATTATAAAGTATTACTGCATTGGTGATAGCGGCCTGAAGTAATCTAATAAAAACCACCCACGTCCACTTTTTTGATCGAATGCATGGCATAACATCATTGCAATGGCCATCATGAACATCAACGGCTCCCATAAACCTATTATAAAGATGAAATGCATTAGGAAATGTTGGAGTGATGCTCCTTGGAGATGAAGGGGATGACGCAAAAATACAAGGACACTTGTTTTAATTAAACTAAGTTTTATTCAGCAAAAGCACACAGTGATTTTCAGCGGGAGCTGTTGCTGTGTCGAAGGCGGACGGTCAAGTGATAGCGCGCGGCAGCACGCGCGCTCACAGCAAGAGTAGTAGTAACGCCGTAGAGCAAGAGGTGGCGCTACTATGGTGTCTGTGGGACACGGCTGATCAGAGCGGCACGAAGTCTCGCCAACACTCCCTCCCTTCGGGACGCTTAATCTGGATACTTCTGATATGTGTATTTCCTCATCTGAATTATTTATACATTTACTCGTCTGAATTATTCCTTTCGTGGTTTTCTGTATCTGAAACATAATTTAAAATTCTTATTCATCTGATATATGAAAATTCTGAGTTTAAGATTAAGTGTGAATTTCCGTGTTCAAAATTTTATCTCTGAGGTATTGATGAGTTTCATTGGGTAGAGGTTTCGTCATTATGTCTGCGATATTTTCTGTGGTAGATACCCACTTGACTTTAATTTTTCCTTCTGATACACATTGTTTTATATAATCTCCATGCATGTTTGCCATATGACTTTTGCTTCCTGTCTTTTCTCTATCTTGCAACCTTCTCTGAATTGTTTCTAGGTCCTCATCAAAGTTTTTCAACGTGCGATTTCCTTCCATCTGAGTGCAATCCCCTGCAGATTTATTGTCGCACCATAGAGTGACGGGGTACAAAGTTTTCCCGTAATATCTCTGATAGCTTTGTCTAAAGAAATTATTTCTTGACAAGCATTGCTCATAGCTAAGTACTCAGCTTGGCATGTAGACAGTGAGACATAGATTTGTTTATAGCTTCTCCACATAATAGTGTCTCCATAAAGTTTGATTACATATCCTCCAGTTGAGGATGAGTCTTCACAATCTCTAAAACTGGCATCTGTCATTGCTTGCATGCTGTCTTCTTTTGCTCTGAATGTTAAGCCTATTTCTGATGTTCCTCTGAGATATCTAAAGATTCTTTTTACGTCTTTCCAGTCACTTTCAGTTGGTGACAATTGTCTTCTGGATAAGAAGTTCACTTCGAATGCAATGTCAGGTCTAGTGGCACCCGCTAAGTAGAGTAAGCTTCCAATTGCTTCTCTGTAAGGTGCTTGAGTTGTCGCTTGGATTTCTTCTGACATTTTAAGTTCTCTATTCCGGACTTGTCTAGTAACCATAGGCGTTTTCTGAGGCTTGCTCGTTTGCATATTGAAACGTTCTAAACACTTCTCTATATACTGTGATTGAGATAGGCTTAGAGTCTTCTGGTCTCTGTCTCTTGTAATTTTCATTCCTAAAAATACTTTAGGTTCTCCTAAGTCTTTCATCTGAAAGGTGGAGCATAGCTTTTCTTTTATTTCTTTTAGTTTCTTCTGATTGTTGCCTGCTAGTATGATGTCGTCTACATACAGCAATAACATTACCATCTGATTTTGCAGTCTCCATGTGAATAAGCATGGTTCATTTATGTCCTTTTCCAGTCCAAGTTCCAAGGCTACTTCTGAAAAACGCTTGTTCCAACGTTTGGGACTTATTCTCTGACCGTATAAGGATTTTTGGAGTTTGCATACTTTTCTTCCTTTAATGTTTGGATCGACTTCAAGTCCGTCTGGTATCTCCATAAATATGTCGTCGTCTAGCGTTCCATTTAGAAAGGCTGTCTTGACATCCATCTGATAAGCAGTTAGATTGAACTTGTTGATGATTGCGAATGTCGTTCTGACTATGGGCAATCTAGAAACAGGTGCGTACGTTTCTCTAATTTCATATTCTTTTCGATCTTTGAATCCTCTGATAACTAATCTTCCTTTGTACGTTGTTTGACCGTCTTCTGATGTTTTCTTTTTGAACACCCACTTGGAATCGATAGTATGTATCTTTTTGCCTTCTTTATCTAAAGAGGGTCTGTCTACTAACGTCCAGACATTGTTTTCTTCCATAGATTTCAACTCTAGTTTTACAGCTTCTAACCATTTATGTCTGTCTTCTGATTCGATAGCTTCTTTATAGCTGATAGGGTCTCTATTCGTTCGTGCTATAAAGATGTGTCCGAGTTCGTCTTCTTCTGAGAGTGTATCACTCATTTCTCCGGTTGGAGTGGATACTGGTAGCAATTCATGGTTTGTATTATCTGTTTCGACTACTGCTTCTCGGAGGTGTGTCCAAGTTCGTCTGTTAGTCTTGGCTTTTCTTTCTAGACGTGGTCGTTTTTCTGGTTCTTGTTTATTTGTTTTTGAAACTTCTGAGTTTTTGTCATCTGTCTTTCTCTTCTGAATTTTCTCTTTCTCTGATGATACGTTTTCTGGTACTCCTGGTTGTTTTTCTGCTTCTGTTGTAATTTCTAGCATCTCTGATTTTTCTTTTAAGTTTGATTTATATACATCCTTATAAACCAGTTTTTCGTTGAATCTTACATGTCTTGATTTAATGAATCTCTTAGATTCTGGATGCCACAGAACATAACCAGTTTGGGAGTATCTTACCATGATTGTACGGATTGCTCTTTCTGAAAACTTGCTTTCTGTATTAGGTATCTTGGCATAGACCAGACATCCAAAACGTCTGATTTTGTCTAGATGGATGTTTCCCTCAGGAACCATTTTCTTGATTGGTATCTCTGAGTCGATCCCTTTGTGTGGAGTTCTGTTGTAGATATGTATAGCCGCTTCCAAAGCGAGTATCCACATGCTCTTTGGTAGACCAGAATCTATCATGAGCGCTCTGATTTTCCACTGTATGGTTTTGTTGAACCTTTCAGCAGTCCCATTATGTTGTGGTGTGTAGGGAGGTGCAAACTCTCCTTCAATCTTTTCTTTTTTCATGATCTCTGAGAATCTTCCTCCAGTAAATTCGGTGCCATTGTCTGTTCTGATAAAGCATACTTTTTCCTCTTTACTCAGTAAGTTTCGTGTGGATATTAGAAACTTTTCTAAACAATCTCCTGCTTCGCTTTTGTGGTTTATAGAATATGCTTTGGCAAATCTTGTGTGATCATCTATAAATACTATGATGAATTTATTTTCGCCTGGATACGACACTGGCTTAATTGGTCCCATTGTGTCTGTATGTATTCTTTCTAAAGGTCTTGTAGCTCTGACTCTGACTTCTGAGAAAGGTAGATTTTCCATTTTTGCTAATATACATATTTCACAATCTGAAACGGACTTGTCAAATTTTATCTTCTTGAGTTTTTCTTCTGATTTTTGTAACAATATTAAATATTGTAAGGAAGCATGTCCTAGTTTGATATGCCAGAGCATACCTTCACTTAGCTTTTTCTCTTGCTCGTTCGAGTTGTTGTCCATATTTTTCTGTAGGTATTTTAGCATCTCGTCTGAATAGTCGTCTAAGTTGAGGATTTTCCTGTTCAGGATATCTTCATCTAGATTTGTATCACAGACTTCTTTCTGGTTTGATGAACTTCTTTCTTCTCTATTTTGTTCTTGCTTTTTCTCCCTCCCAATCTCAGCAGGACTCATCTGAGGAGTTTCTGAATCACTATTTTCTTCTGATTCAGTTTGATTTTCAAAATCCATAATGTCTGCTTGAGATTGTTGCAAGAACTCGTCTACTGACACTATGTTAGCCGTGCATGAATATTTATCATAGATTTCTTGTTGTTCATCTGACTGATCTTGTTTTACTACGTTTAAAGAAATTATCCAATTTGGCATTTCATAAGTCCCTGTCAGATACTCTTCGTTTGAATTTTTATCATATATTATACCATTAAAGGTATTCTACAGAGGCAAAACAAGCTTGCCTGTACGTAGAGCGGAGTACAAATAATAAAAGAAAACTTATGAACTATACTTATGTACTAAAAACATGGTCATGTTCATATTTTGTATATTTTCGCGGATTATTTTTACTAGGATTAAAAGTCACCCAGATCAACAATAGGAAATAACTGTATTTGCCTAAAGTACCTTTTCACTTATAAACATTTTTAATTTATTCCTTATTGTAAATTTGCTAAGATCTAAAACTTTGAGATCATTGCTAAGCATATTGAAAACATTAACTGCAGCATAGTAGCTGTCTTTTTGGCTAATTGATTTATGCGATTTTGGTATTTGTATGTTTTTGTTCCTAGTTATACTATGGCTATTTTTATATTGCGTTTTTAAATTATTATAGTGATATGTAACAGCTTCTAACTTGAATAATTGCTTGATTGATAACGGCATATCATTCATTGCAAAACGATTTTTATTAATAATTTTTAAAATTTTATTCTGTACTCTTTGAATTAAGTTAAGACAACTATTGTACGCTCCTCCCCACGCTATGATACCATATTTCACAAGGCTTTGGAAAAATGCGTAATAAATCATCATAAGCGTTTTTCGATCAAATAGATTCTTGATTTTAGCAAAAATAAATATGAGATATCTCGTTTTTTTTACTATACTATCAATATGTTTATCCCATCGCATGTTGTAATCGAAAATTACGCCAAGATATTTATAATTTTCTACCCTTTTGATAGGGAAATTACCAATACATATTTGTATATTATCAGGTACGCTGTTACAATAGTTGCCATACGCAATGTACACAGTTTTACTTAGATTTAATGACAGCTTATTTAGAGCAAGCCATTTGGACACCCACTCCAAACAATCATTCATCCTGTCCTGAGCAGCAGACCACTCGTCATCGCTCGCGATGATGACAGTGTCATCCGCATAAGACATGATGGTATCCTTTCGCATATCTAACAATAGATCATTAACGTATAGTATAAAAAATAATGGTCCTAATATAGTTCCTTGTGGAACGCCAATTGATATTTCTTTATAATCGCTTTTATAGTTAGAGATTTTAACGCTTTGTTTTCTATCGGAAAGATAGCTAGTTAACAGATTTAGGATATTGCCTCTAATTCCATATCTTTCTAACTTACTAAGTAATATTGCATGGTCTACCGTATCAAAGGCCTTGGCCAGATCCAAAAAGGCTGTAATAGTACGTTTACTTTTGTCGAGATTTTTGTAGATGATTTTAGATATGTAATTCAAGGCATCAGTTGTACCTCTATTTTTCATGAAACCAAATTGTTTGTCTGATATAATATTACATGTGATAAAGAAATCACACAGTCTATTATGAATTATTTTTTCAAAGAGTTTTGCTATATTTGAGATAAGGGAAATTGGTCTGTAATTTGACATACAGCCACTATCTCCCGCTTTGAAAATGGGAACTATATCAGCCTTCTTTAGTGCCTCTGGCCACACAGCTTGTTGAATACTAAGATTAAAAATATATTCTAATGGTTTTATAATATGATTCGCAATAGTCTGTATAATATTTGTACTAACATTATCTACTCCTCCAGCTTTCTTTTTCATTTCTTTTATAACTTTTAGAATTTCTTGACAATCGGTCGGATGTACAAAAATAGATTTATCATTGTTGCTTGGAAGCTTGAGTTGCTCATTACTTAATTTCGATATTTTATCGCTTAATTCTTTTCCTACGCTACAGTAGTAATCAGTCATCGCGTTTGCCATTGCCGTTTTATCCGTTATTTTCTGATTATCTACAATCAAATAATCAGGCGAATTCTTTCTTTGAGAATCCTTGCCTATTTTACTTTTGATAGTTTTCCATAGCAGCCTTGAATTTTGTCTAACACGTTTGATTTCGTTATGTTCAAATTTATACTTTGCATCTTTAATTACTTTATTCAATATTTTCTCATAATTTTTGTAATCGTTTTTCAAGGTTATATTATGTGGATACTTTTTCCATAATCTATACAAATTTTCTTTAGTTTTACAAGAGACTAAAATCGCTATTGTAATCCATTTTTTACGTGGATAAAATTTATTATTTTTTTCACGCTTTTGTCTGTAACATGTAGCTTTTTCAAGGCATCTATGTATCATATTGATTAATTCTTCCATGGCATTGTTAGCGTCATTGATAGTTAATATATTATTCCAGTCAACGTAATTGGCAAAAGTTATTAATTTTTTGAAATTAGTGTAGCATTCAGAATTTGTGTTTTCTATTGAATTTTTTAATTGATCAACACTCAGAAATAAAGGATAATGGTCGTTAAAAGGGGCATTTAGTTTATATGAAATCAGTTCAATATTTTTCGTTTTAGCAAAACAATTATCAATACAGGTACCTGTTTTATTGTCAGAGGACGGTCTCGTAATTCTTCTAAAATAAGGCAAATATTTGTGTTCAAAAAAATTATTCAGATACTCCTGATTGATTGTTTTTTCGCTAAGGATAAGATTATTAAAATTATTTTCTAATATGTCGATATTGAAATCGCCAAAAATACAATGATTTCTGGTATTAGTATGCGATTCTAAGAACTTATTTACGCAATTGACGAATTCTATTTTTGGCAAATCATGGCATCTGTACATTGCGGAGACTGTGAAAGATTCTCCTGTTATTAATTTTAACTGAGAACTTACAACTCGCAACCTATCAACCACTTCTATTTTAGTGTTTTCAAAAGTATTATTCTTAACATATAGTACAACTCCATCTGCTTTGTTTATTTTACTTTCATTATAAAACATTTTTTAATCTTGTAGTTGATAGTATTGAGGATGTTGTAAATTCCATGTTTCGGTACATATTATTATCACAGGTTTTTTTACAAGATTATCAATAAACATTTCAAGCTTTTCGAAATTCGTATTCAAGCTTCTAATATTATTACACAAGATAATATTCTTTTTCTGCTTGATGATATCATTTAGCTTCTTGGTGTCATCAAATTCGCTTTCGTTTTGAATCAGATCTGCAAGGTCAGCGTCTTGATCCATTGCTGCCTCTCTTGTTGTTGTTTTGCGCTGACGAGATATTTGGAATGATAGGTGAGTTCGTTGACACTGAAGCTATAGATTGCTTCCGTAAGTAATCTACCTTACCCACAAATCTTGGTATTGTAGGTTGCATTGGATAATCAGTCATATCCACTAATATTTTGATTTTCTTTCTGAGTATTTCACACTCTAAACTATCCGTAGCCGTGTGATTAACCTCTAATTTAGTGTTGTAGGTTAGATTACTGTAGAGACAATTAACACACTTAATAATGTTATTATCGTTACAATTTCTCACTGAGTGCGATCCTGCACATCTAGTACAATTTTCGTTATTAACACATTTCTTAGCACTATGTCCAAAACGTCCTCACTTGTAGCAAGGCGACATATTAATTAAATCAAAAGCTCTACACCTTTGAAACCCGACAAAAATTTTGCTATCATTATCTTTTATGAATTTGTACAATTCTGCCGTTACTTCAATAATTGCACTTTGTTTATTAGTTTTATCATTAACATATGTATGTAGTACCTTACATTTGGAATACAGTTTTTTGAAATTTCTTTCGTTCAGATCATGTTCTAACCCAGCTGCATCTAGCTTGAGGCAGTTCTCTATTCCTACTAATTTTAATTTCGGTTTCAGAAGCTGCTCTTTTGTGATCTTGAAATGAGTTGCAAGTTTCTTTTTTAATATTTTTTCTGCGTCTTCAACGTTCTCCTCATTCATACATGTGATGACCAATTCGTCTTTGTCTTTGTTGATGCTGATGTTTTTAGTTAATATAGTTTTTTCTTTAGTTAAGTAATGTGTTACGTACTCTTTTATATCAGCTTGATCTTCTTTGTTGTTTTTTTTAATGATAATTTTTGGTATACGTTTTGGTTTAGGTTTAGGGTTTTGCACCACTTGCGAGTAAGTGTTTTTGTTTTCTTTTTTAGATTCCTTTTGTTTGTTTAAAAGTTCCTTCATGAGTTCATTTTTTTCATACAACTCTTTATTAAGTTGTTTTAATAAGGTATTTTCTATTTTTATATTTTCGGCCACAACACTTAATTCATCCATCGTTTTTTCATGGATAGAACTATCTTCAGCAATATCACTCAAGATTTTACTTCTCACTTTATTTTTCATTGTCAGTTTCACTTCTGCAATTATCATTCTTGCTTTGTCACTAAGAGTGTCTCCGCGCGTTTTTGAGGTTAGTTTCAGATGCTCGTGTTCGTCACAGATTCCTAGATATCTGCTTACAAAACGGGCACCGTGCAATTGACTGAACTCATCTATGTGATATACGCTTTCACATATGATGCAAATTACTGTCGATGCTCTTTGTGTCGGATGACATTTATAATACTTATTATTAGCCTTATCAGGCGGCTGCTTACCGCCCGACGCCATGATATATGTCATCTGCAATATACATTTGCACATCTCAAATTGATATATTAAATCTGAACAGCAAAAAAAAAACGTTGTGTGATATAACACGAGAGTCGACATACGTAACAAGAAACAGACTACACAACACGAGAGAACAAGAAAAAAAACTGCTTCTGAGAAAGTTTTTCGTGAGCGTCTTGTTTGTTTTGATTCTGAGAGAGAGAGAGAGAGAGAGATAGTATCCCGCGCGCTCGACTCTGACAGCGCCGCGCGTTGCCGCACGCTTCTCTCCGATTCTCGGAATCGGCCCGTGCAGGCTCACGCCGGCTAGAGCTCGCGCGTTTTCTTGTCGTGCGCTTTTGTTACTCTCGCTAAATGACTGCGCAACTACGCAGAACCTACTGAGCCAGTATGTCCGTGAGACAGAGATCGACAAAACCATCGTCTGTAAACAATACAGAAACCTAGAAAAACCATAGTGGGATATTGACAGTACTGGTACAGCGGCGATATGGGCATGCGGAGACGCCGCTTTCTAGGAAACAATGACAACACGTAATAAAGATTCGTACGAGCTAAGGTCGCAGGTATACACATTTACAGCTGCTATACTTTTCCTAATGCTTTGATAGAAAAATTCGGCAACTGTTAGACTGACTAGTACAGGATGCTGTAGAAAGAAAACCGGTACTAATAAGAGGCGATTTTAACGCCTGGACAGTAAAGTGGCAGCTAAAGGACGCACGAAAGAATATAAACGCTATTAGAAGCATTAGCCCTCCTTGACTTGGTCTTAGTTAACCATAGATGATCTTACACATTTCAAAAAGGATACGCAGAGTCCATCATAGATCTTACGTTTAGCCTGCCTGATTGGCTTAGTTAGATCGTGGACGGTAAGCGATCATTACACAAATAGTGACAACCCAGCGATAATAATGGAGATAAGAATAAGACAGCAAAAATCCGACGGGAGGGCAATAACAAAAAGAGTTGGTTGGAAAACGAAGGATTATTAACGAAGAACAAATGACGAATTTATTCTAACAATCACCACAAAGGAATTACTGGCTGCATACAAATGAATTAGAAACAACAAGGCTCCAGGCCTGAATGTTATACTCAATATTGCATTAAAAGAATTTATACTGGCTCGCCTCGATGTCTTTGTGGACCTGTATAATTTATGATTTTACGTTTTTTGAGAACTGGAAGAAGCAACACCAGGTGCACTAGCAGAAGCAAAAACCAGGTGAACTAGGAAGATCAATACGGTTTCAGTAAAAAATGCTCCACTATTAACGCTGTGAGCTTACAATCAGTAGTCGACACCGCTAGAACTGCAGTAGAAGGAAAAATATGAAAAGAAGGAGCCAAGAAGTACTGTGCTATTATTACACTAGATGTTAAAAATGCGTTTAACTTAGCCAGCTGTGGCAAAATACACGAGGCACTACGGAAAAAAGAGGTACCCACATATACAAGAAGGGTTATGTCTGACTTTCTAAAAGACAGAACCCTTTTGTATCACACAGAGAGCGGCACGAAAAAATATCAAGTAACTGGAAGTTTCCCACAAAGGTATGTGGTTAGCCCATTATATACGTACGATGGAGTACTTAAGCTAGAGCTACCCAAAGGGGCAACGGTTGTAGATTTTGCAGATGACATTGCAGAAGTAGTAGTAGCAAAGCAAAAGGAAGATGTGACAGAAACCGTTAATGAGGCAGTAGGTATGATCCACAATTGGTTAAAGCAGACTGGACTTGAACTAGCTAGACATAAAACGAAGGCTATCCTTATTGTTGTAATGTAGAGTAAATATTATAATCTTATTAATGTTTATCACCAAGTTCAACCAAGTTCAATATGTAATGGACTATAGTGCGCGACAGAATGAGTGAGCGCGCTAACGAGTGTGTGAGGGGAACACACACATGTAAGTCTCCCCTCCTATGGTATGTAAGTAAATATCACGTGACCGTGAAAGCTACCGAAACTAAGCTATGCTCTCGCGTCTCTCTCTCTCTCTCTCTCTCTCTCTCTCTCTCTCTCTCTGCTGTTAGACTCCGATGTGAGCGGACGTATTATCCGAGGCTATTGTCGACACACAATTACTTATTTCAATATATCACATTATTATTTAAACCTCACAGTGTTAATTTATTTATCCACTATTCTAACACTTATAACTAGTAGGAAGAAAGTAGAGACAATAACGCTGACAGTGGACAGACATGAAACAGACTCTTAGCCAACCATTAACTACCTGAGAATTACCATGGACGCCAGACTAACGTTTAAGCAGCATTTTGAAAGGGTGAGCAATAAGACAGCAAAATTTGGTGCTGCACTATCGCAACTAATGCCAAATATAGGTGGACCAACGCTGGGTCGAAGGTTACTCCTAGCCAGTGTAACTACAATAATTATGTTATACAGTGCCCCAATATGCGCGGACGCTATGTGGGTAAAGTCCTATGCACAAAAGCTGTCAATAATTTATAGGAGAAGTGCATTCCGCGTCGCGTTTGCCTACCGAACAGTATCAGAAGATGCTGTGTGCGTTATCGCATGTATGCCGCCTATTGACCTTCTAGGAACAGAACGAAAGAATATAGACAAAGTAAGCCGGCGTGATGAGAATACTCAAAAGGACGTTTGGAAATTTGCTCAGAAACGAACCCTAGCTGAATGGCAAAGACGATGGAACTCAAGTGGAAAGGGGCAATGGACGCACCGCCTCATACCACAAATTGTTGGCTGGACTAATAGACAGCACGGGAAAGTAAATACGCAAAAACTGCGTAAGGTAGTTATCTTTCAAGCTGCTTTAAGATAAATCAAATTACCCAGTATGTTTCAAAGCATACGAAGATGTGAAGCATATTTTCTATGACTGTTTGCGATATGAAATGGAACAAAAAGAACTCGAGTGTTACCTTCAGACTAGGCGACCCCTGAGTCAATAATGACAGCTATGATAGCGTCAAAGGGTGGCTGGTGCGCAATAAACAACTACGTAAGGAGAGTTAGAAAGTTAGAAATGACGAAGAGAATAGAAGTGAAGGACAGGTGACACAGCTGAGTATAACTAATTCTAGACAAAGGCCACTAGGTAGTAGTTACGAAACTTTTCTCGGACTGATACAGAGGAACGTAGGTAACTGAGTAGAGTCCACACTCTCTAACCCGATGTGGAGGAACATAGGTGACGGGGTTAAGTCTGTCCAGAAGATAGCCGGACGATGCTGCTCAAAGTAGACAACCGGATAATGCTGCAGGAAGCAAACGACGTGCCAATGCAGAATAAAGAAGACGGCAGGACGATACAGAATAAAGAAGACGAGTTTGATTATAAACCTCTAATCACCTTGGTGGATAGAGGATGTATGGAAATGTCAAACTTTAAAGTACAAGCCAAATAAGGCTAGTTAACGGGCACCACGAAAATATTGTTCAACGATAGTACCTGTGGGGGATCCAGTGTCGGAGGGCCACTTGTGCAGAGCTTGCTCTGCCTATGCCACATAGAAAAAAAAAGAACACATACACATACACACACAAACACACACGCACACAGACGCACACATACTCATACGTCTACTCATACTTTACCCACACACACACACACAAATATAATGCACAAACACATACGTGCGCGCGCGTGTATATATGTATACCCATTGATCTAATAATTTGAGTTTGATCTATTTAATTAAACAGCACAAGATAATAAATGAATAATACTTAGATACTTAGATAATAGATAAAGATAGAAAATAATTCCACGATTATTGGAATTTTATTATCTTTTAACTATCTACTAGCGGGATTTAATTTATACCTAACGTCACTTGGTTAAAATATATATTGCAATAGTAATAAAATTTAGGGTTTGTTTAATGTTAATTTCTAACCGTAGGGGGAAGGGAATTGAACATTTTAAATATTAAAGATTTTAAACACGAAAATTGTGCATTTTAATAAAAGGTAAAATTTTGAAACTGGAAACATTAAAAATAATTATAAAGGTCAAAACAATTAATTTAAAATTCTCACTTTAAAACAAAAATACTCTAATTTTTTGTTATTGTACATTTCCTTATATTTTAATTCAACATTGTTGTTGAAGAAATTGTATAATTAGAATTTTGTCTGCCTTTCATGCTTTAATTTTTTTGAATTTGAATTTTTCTCAATTTTTGCCGCCAAGTTGAATCGATTATTTAAGCACTGATTAAATTTTAGTAAACAAATTGAGAAATATAATGTCTGATTATTATCTACTAAGCAACGTGAAATTTTTATATTATTAATAGGGGGGTACCCCTGCTCGCTTCGCTCGCCAACCCCCACGTTCGTTTTTGTCGTAGTGTAAATAAAAGCGTATGGATAAAGATAAAGCGTAGCGTACACGCGCTACAATTATGAGCGATGTCATCAAACTTTAGTTTCATTTTCATAGATTTTATTGAGTAGATGTTAATGTATAATGTATTACATTTGCCATAGAAACAAAATGTTTCATGAAATTTCGATTATTATTTATGATAACACTTGGTAAACGTTTATTAATTTTTACTTGAAATTTGAAAATGTTCAAAATATTTTGAATTATATCGTTTGGTATCTGATCAAAATCAGTAAACGTTTTAGATTTATTATTATTTTTTCTATTTAATTTTTTGTTCTTCCGACTCTTGTAACATTGATTCGTATAAATTTAGTAAATATTCTTCATATTCTTGCTCAGATTGTATATAGTCATCTAAAATTTGTTGATCAAAATTTGATTGTTCGTCATCTGCATTCGCTTCAAGTATTATATTTAGATGAGGTTCCATCTTAATAAAATTCTGCAACGAAAATAATAATTTAATAATTATGAAACAATAGTTATAATAAGCATTGAAATATTATATTATGATATAAGTGATTTAAGTAAAACTTTTTCGCACGTTGTAAGGTTAAGGCGTGAAGTCGTAATTAGGCCGTGCACACGTTTTACTTAGGTCACTAATATCTATTCGCTACGTTCGTACATTTTGCGATACAAAGTAGGACTGATTATGATACGGCTAAGCGTGACCTATGTGCCGATTTACGTCATATAAAGACCATAAAATTATTTTTGGGCTATAAAAATTATTATTAATATACTTTTGTATTACAAAATATTCTATGACCTAATTCCTTTTCCTTAATTTCCAGAATTCCTCAATGACCTGGCCATATTCCGATTATTGCCGATTAGCAGTGAAGCATTCCCTCATTCTGGCTCGAACTTATGAATTTAACTTATGAATATGAAGAGTAAAAAAAGATATTCTGTAATAAAAACTGAAATAAAAACCAACTTTCATGTGTAATCAAATCAAAAATTTGAAAAATTTATTAAGTCGTAATAATGTACATTCGATGGCAATCATATAAATAATAGCTTTAATAGCTTAAAATCTTTCTTCATTTGAAAAAAAACTCTACAAAATGATAAAAGAGCATTACCGGAAAAGGAGGGTAAAGAAACACTCGTCAAACTTGTTATACATAAAGGTGCAGTGAGGTCCTCAGCATCGTCACCCCCGCAGAGAAAGCTTCCCGCCTCGGATGGCGTGCCCCTGAGCATCTCCAGCCTCATGTCGCCTAGCAATGCAAGAGAGAATATTATAATATATAAAACTTATAGAGAAAGGGCTAGAACATCCTTACCTTCGTTGGTGTCAGGACACTCGCAGAGGACATCGTCCGTCTCAAGAATTGCTATCATTTTGGAGCTGCCGCATTCCATTGTTATGCGTAAATTTCCATTTTTTAGCGGGTCGTTCGTTGGGATCAGCTGATCGCCCTTTTCAAACTCACGGAGCTTGAAGCCCATTGTTCGAAATAGGCGGATCATGCTGGGGATGTCCGGCTTTGGTGTTCCAGCTGGAGCACCACCAGCTCCGCACCAGTCTTCGTCCTCGTCCCTAAAAAAATACCCGGAAATACATTATATTATAGTCATATATTATAGGTTAAATATATACTACCAATTTCCCTCCGTCTGTTCCAAAACGTCCTCCTGTAGTTGTGGCTGTAAATCTTGTTCTTCTTGTGTCTCTTCTATATATCCATTGTTGTCAATATAAAGTCCGTAACTGATGTACTTTAAATTTTGTACCCACTTGTCGTGACCGGCGTCACTATTAATACTAAAAATATAGGTGTAGTTCTGCCTCGCTTGGATTTCAACTAACGCCACTATTCTTTTGTCAATATCACTTAGACGCGCGTCATTAAGCATGTGATATGCTTCACAATACAAGCGTTGAATTTTCTTATGATCCTTGCACATTGCACCAGTTGTAAGTCTATTACATTTATAAACATCTAAAAAATTACTGTACACAACAACAGGGCATTTTTTAACTTGTTTACAGGTTAAAAATTGTAAAAACTTGTTATAGTATAAAAAAGGTATAAATGTAGATCACTTAAATGCAACTGATTTATAAAAAACAAAAATTTAAAACTGTATGTTTTAAAGTTAAACATATTATTAGTTTAGTTAGTTAATAATTAGTTTTTCGAGTATTAGTTTCGGTTAAGCACAAATTGGTTATATCTACTAATAATAAACAAACACACAGAACGGAACGGCTAGAAACTTTTGTTTTGGTAAAAATATATAACTTGATAATTTCAGACAGATTCTAGACATTCCTTTTTGTGAATTTGGGGAATATAAATAAAAAACTAAGTAACTAAACTAATAACATGTTTAACTTTAAAACATACAATTTTAAATTTTTGTTTTTTATTAATTAATAAATTGCATTTAAGTGATCTACATTTATATCTTGTGTCAATCGAAAAGATCGTTTTTGAGAAAAGAAAAAGCAATATCATAACAACAGAATTTGCCTGGAATTGCTGCGTGTGCAGATAGTTAACTCTATACAAATATAGACGTACGTCACAATTTTCCTGCGTACGTATGTGTGCGTGTGCTTCTCATTGTTCTGCCTTTGTTACTCAGTAAGCACTATCATTCATTTAGAGAGAATAAATTGAGGGATAAATTGAGAGGGAAAATTGAGGGGGAAAATTGAGGGGGAAAATTGAGGGGGAGAATTGAGGGGGAAAATTTCTGAAACGGCGGCGGCGGCGAAACTTTTTTTATAATATAGAGAGATACGCATACAGTTATTTATCACTGGCGTAATTTTGCTATGTATTACAATCTCATAGTTTTCTTAGTCAATTTGTCACTGTAAATGTGACATTTGTTCAAGAACGAGGTATACAAAATGTATGCTTCAAATCACTTAAACCAATTTATGAGTGCTGAGATAGTTTATGAAAATAAAAATAAAAAATTGATTATTTGCTGTTGTACGAAAATTCATGATCTATTTATAATACTATAGATATACTTATTTTAAAAGGGATTGGTAATTATTCTTATTCTGAAAGTCTGTGATATATGATAACCATACACTCGAATCAAACCTCATTTTAAGATTTTATCCGATTTTTGATATGCAATCCGCAGTTTAATTTCAGAGATTGTCTAATATTTAACCTATTCATAGACATAAAGAATATATTCAAATAGTTTTTTCTGGTTCAAGTATAAACAGACACTGAATTCTTCGTATGTGGTACAAAGACAGTGTAATATGTATTTTTGATAGTATTAACAAAAAATGTCTCGATGATGATCATATAATTTTTATTGATAGGCTGTTTCAAAATAAAGATAATTCACGCATATCTTTTGAACAAGTACAGTATCAGACAAATTATTATTATTTTAGTCTTTTGATGTAGCATTTGCAGTCGCTATTGTATTGAATATTTGCCCGTGCAATGTTCAATTCAATATTTGTAAAATGCAAGAACGTTTGATTAGAATGTTTGATACATTAACTTTATCATTTTTACCAATATCAACCGATTATAAAATTTAAATTTATTTCGAAACAGTTGCTGAAATTTCAATTATAAGAATAGTTACTCACGCAATAAAATTTGCTCAATTTAAATTCCATTTTGATAAAATAATTATTGAGGAACTTATATACGTGGGAGGGGGTATTATACACAGCGATCATTAATTAATTCTGTTAGAAGCCGACACAAAGAAAAAGTAACTGATAAAAATCAATCAAAAAATAATATAAATAATAAAATAATCAGTTTAGCTGATAAAACAATTAACAATTTTATTTATCATTTTAAAGGAATCATACGATGGATGTGAATAACAACGACATTGTATATATATCAAATTAAAATAGCAAAATAAGCTCGGATACTATCGGTCTAATAATTTCGCGGGATAAAAACTTTTCAATGTACAGTGTAAGAGCTACGCTACACAATAGTCACGGCAGTATACACGCATTTTTACGTTAGTAGACACACGTACACACACAAATACACGAGGTACTTATATAAATATAAGTCGAAACAGCCTCTATAAGTGAAGTACGAGCATACACGCCAGCCGACGGATGCAGACTAATAATTTTTATAAACATCCAGCATGAAATGTCGGAGATAATTTCTTTTTATACTACTAGGTTAGATATTTTATCTTGAAAAATACTTATGTTTTGCTAGTACAATCGTTTATACGTACTAAATTATCAGGTTTCTCGCTTCTATGTAGCCTGAATATCATTGTCATGGAAACTCGACCTTCTGTTGATGGTTTTATTCTGATTATGAGCGAAAAACTCCCTTTATTTGGTGAGATTCGTAGCTGAATGGCACTATAAATGAGGCCTGAGTTGAGCAGCTCGCCATCAAACAGTATTCAGCTGTAGCCATGGAAACTTTGGAGAGAGACTACAGCAATCTACAATAGACAAGCTACAACTGATTAGAATAGTGCTGACTGTCTTGAGTGCGGTACTTGTACGTCAGCCGATAACACGCATTTTTTGTCGTGAAGCGTGGCGTCACTCTTTAAAACCTTGCTTGGTCAACGTTTTATGAAAACGACTCGAATTTATTCTGGATTTTTGTAGTTAGTGTACGATTATGTGTTAATTACATCGTGATTTGTTGAAAAATGAGGTGGATGTAATCCGTACTCTCGGCAAGTCTATCGTGGCATACAAGATACCTGGCAAATTTAAGTTATTATCCAACAATTTCGGCTGATTCAAGGTGAGACCTCTTAAGCTTTTTAAAACACGTACAAAATTCTCTGTGAGCACATACATCTTTTCTCTTGAAACATTTCACAGATCTTGACAAAATGATGGCTGACACTGAAGGAGATGCTCTGATTGAGCTTGTACAATTAAATGACGACGGCGATGATAAGGAGGGGTAGCAGAAGCCTACAGTCAAAAAATAGAGTCAGACGAGATATCACCGGGCATTGCGCCAGTAGACATAAGCAGTGTTACTGCACCGGTTATCAAGGTGGAAGCTGACTACGACGACAACGACGACGAGACAGTAAACGCAGTCAGTTCTAATGCTACTGTTACTAAGTTATAGTTAGCATTACCTGCTGCTACTACTGTTGCTGCTTCTACTACTGCTGTTATTGCAGCTGCTATGAACATAGATACCAGAGATCAAACTTTTTCAAGAATATTACGCATGTCTAGATGTCACTATTATAGTATATTCATTTCAAGGGTTCGCTCGACGCGATAAGCCTATATACGATAGATCTGATTATGTTTATAATGTCGGCAATATTGTTAGATTTATTCTTCGTATTATGTATTACGACCTGTTGCAACGCCGGTAACCTAAGCGGGTCTTGGGCATAGTCGTCCAGAGCGGACGGGTGGGTGCCTATCACCGCTACACAGCGCGTTCTCAGGTTACGGATAGAGGAACGGCCCCTGAAAAGGAGGTTAGCTGCGAATAAATCAAATAAGCAGCCGCGGACAGCCGATAGGCCCGGGCGTGGGTGTGATGAGCCCATACTGGCGATCGCATTCATCTAGAAACACTACACAAGCAGCACCATAACAACGGACACTCAACAATATTTCCTATTTTCACTTTCTCTTTCTACCTCACTATATCTATATTCTATCTCTTTTAGCACACATTACAAAAATCCTGCTGTCGTGGAGGATGCGGGAGCGATGACAACTGCCCCGACAGGGGATGTGTAGAATGATTCGCCACCTGGTCTTACGCGGTAACGAAGCGAACGAAGGCGCGCTGCCTTGCAGGGGGGCGTTAGGATACGAGAATGATTCCGTAGTGTGTCTGACGATGAGTTGACTCCGTCCTCATCAAAGTCGGAAAGCTCTCATACTTAGTTCTAGAGAGGTATGGGGGTTATCACCTCTAGAACGGTTGACTCACCTGCGATCGGAACAGGATCCAAAACGCGCGAGTTTAACTTACTATCATGGCTCAAAAAAAAAAAAATATAAACAAAGACTCCGAACAGTTGATAGCCTCGCTGAACGACTGTGGCTCGTTCAATTCCACAAGATTCGCCTGGTATCTATCGGGCTATTTTAGCATGTCCCTGCTTCACAATTTAGGTGTTCCTGTATGGGCAGCTCGTGGATCACTGTACGAAGCCTCCTAAACATGTAGCTGCTGGTCAGCTGTTGGGTTGCTTTCCGCAGCTCCCTGCTTTGGTGGCTCTTCATGCACCTCTTGATGAACTTCTTCCGATTCGATATTGATTCACACATCATCCTGACGCGGCTCATCATTATACAAGAAATCAAAAGCAATCGTTCTTTTCGAATCCTTATTCTCACCACTGAGCTTTTCT
Source organism: Trichomalopsis sarcophagae (assembly GCA_024372645.1). Lineage (NCBI taxonomy): Eukaryota > Metazoa > Arthropoda > Insecta > Hymenoptera > Pteromalidae > Trichomalopsis > Trichomalopsis sarcophagae. Next base: position 13,256 of record QLSS01000327.1, on the reverse strand, counting down.
TCTCTGAAAGTAACATTACGTGAAACGATTACCTTCTTAGTTTCGGCATCATAGAGGCGATAATTGCACGAATCGTTCTGGTAGCCGACCAGGATCATTTTCTTCGCCTTATCGTCGAGTTTCTTCCTGAACATCGCCGGTATAAGCGCATAAGCCGCAGCACCGAAACCTCGCAAGTGTGAAATTACAGGCTTCTTGCCTGTCCAAAACTCGTAAGGTGTAACGATTTCACATTTTCGATTCGGGGTGCGATTCAACAGGTACATCGCCGCCGCTACTGCTTCACCCCATAGATGATGTGGCAGATTTCTTGCGTTTATCATGGTCCTTACACACTCCACGATCGTGCGATTTTTCTCTCTCTGCATGCCCGTTCTGCTGCGGGGTGTAGGGTGCTGTTGTCTCGTGAATAATGCCTTTTATCTCCATGAACTGCTTCATTTCTTTGCTGCAGAATTCAAGACCGTTGTCAGTCCGTAACCTTTTTATAGTGTGGCCACGCTGATTCTGTATCAGTGCTTCAAATTTCCTGAAATTATCATACGTGTCAGACTTCTGTTTTAATAAATATACTACCCTATAGCCAGAGGCGTTGTCCTTAAAATTCAAGAAATAACGCGCGCCACCAAGAGAATACACCGGCATAGGTCCACACAAATCGGCATGAAAAAATTCTCCCCCCTGATATTGCAGTCTGATTGCAGTCCTCGCAAAAAAAATTCCAATCACCTTCTAGCTTCGCCCCAGCCACCATTCCGCGGTCAAACATGCTCTCGAGCATAGCCTTGTTTACGTGTCCACACCTCTGATGCCACGTCAGTGCGTCCGTAGATACAACGTTTCCTTAATAATTCCGGGTTACGCGAATGAGCATCTTGTACATGTTGTTTTCTTCTTTCACTCCGAGTGCCATGCAATTGCCGTTACGTAGAATCCTGACCTCGTTGAGCGTAAATCTTAGTTCATATACTTTTGCAGTGCACGCTCCAATCGAAAAAAGATTTTTCTTGAGATCTGGAACCAGGAGAACATCTTCTAGTTTTCCAGCTATCAATCTGCCATCAACGTATCTTTCGATCTCTATACAGCCACGGCCTCAGACCTCGCATCGCCTGCCATTGCCCAGGATAACATATTCCCCATAAATCGGAGCAATAGCATCAAAAAAATTCATTTGCGACGTCATGTGGCATGAGGCACCACTGTCCGAAAGCCAAACGTCGGTTATCTCTCGATTTAAAATTTTGATATTCTCTATACAGAGAGCAGCGATTTCTGGATCGTTCGATGGAATATTTGTGTTTATTGCCGTGGCTACAAAAGACGCTGCCTCGGTACTATTGTTCGTTGAACCTTAGCCGTGCTGTTTATGTTTACGACCTTGCCCCAATGTGACCAGTCATCCCACAAGCATAACATCTTATATTTTTCCGTTGGCCTGGATTTGACTGTGGATTGGACGCCGAGACTTTTGAATCCGCGCTTTTCGTAACCGCCAGTGCTAACAATTCGTCCTCTTTATTGGAAAAACGCTTTTCTTCTTTCAAAAGTCTTTCTTGTAGCACATCGAGCTTTTGCTTATCCGAATCGATCATGCTCCACGCTGAGACGAATGCATCGAATCTCAACGGCAAGCCGTCTATAATTTTCGCAATGATCGCTAATTCAGACTGCGATTCTCCAACATCTTTTAATGCCCGCACTTCATTGCGAATCTTTGTAACGTATTTAAGCATTGTCTCACCCTGTTCCATGTTTATTATCCTGTGAAACCTCTGTAGTAGTGCCAGTTTGTTGGTGTCCGATTTTTCATCATATATGTTTTGCAGTAATTTCAACATCTCAATCGCAGAATCACATGCTACAAGATTTTGGAGTTGATCCGGTACAACCGATGTTGATAAAATGTACTTAGCCCGAGCGTCGTCTTTCCTCCATTTAATTTCGTCTTCGCACTTCTTCCCAGTCTTCAGGTCCGTTGCCTCGGGTTTCTTCCTCTCGCCCGATATTATGTCGTCAAGTCCGTTAGCCACAAGTACTGCTTGAATTTGAAACTTCCACAGTTGATAGTTAGAACCATCAAACTTGGTCATATGCTGCATACCGATGTCGGCCATTTCTTTTTTTTTGTTTTGTTTAAATACCGTAATATTACTTATGGATACTCCGCGTCAAAAAAAATGATACACCGCCGGGCCACGAACACGCACTAGCAAAGCTTTGCTTATACAACAATACTCATGACGCCGTGTTACTTAATATCTAAGACTGGGCCCATAACCTGTTGAATGGTTATATTGTATAAATAAGACAGGGCTACGATTAGCTTATTTATTTATTACAGCGTTCTGACATCTTGCCAGGTGGGCAAAAAGTCACACAAATATAAGATGAATTTATACGTATATACGTCGTGAGGCATGCGTGTCGTAGAGTACAGTAGTTAACTGCTCGGCGGTCCGACGCCAACTGCCCTATCAAAGGGCTATAGACTTAACGCACGATCAGGTGAAAACCAAACGAATCGCCAAGGATAGAGCGAGACAACGCGAACACCTAGTCGTATGCGGTCATAGTCGACGTAAGAGCCAAACACAAGTATGGGAAATACACACATATATACACACACGCCATTATTCCTGTATGTTAACAACCTTCATTAATATCGGGGGTGCCCAGGTCAGCTTTGAGTCCTCTGTGCGTAATCTGGGATTGGTGCTTGACACTAAACTCTCATGGAAGGAGCATGTTACACAAGTGTGTAAACGTGCTCACTCGCTAATGTACAGGCTTTACTTTTTTAGAAAGAGTACCAACCTTAAATTGCGCAAACATCTTGTGCAAGCACTCCTATTTGTGCTAATCGACTACTGTTCTGTTGTATACTGTGACTTGACGCAGGAACTCGACTTAACCTACAGAGACTCGTAAATACAGAAATCCAGTACATCTATGGTGTAAGGAGAGATAAGTACATCTCCCTTTACAAGCTGGAGCTGCAGTGGCTAACCACTGCCGGACGCAGGAAGTACTTCAAAGTCTGCTTCCTTCGTTAAATGTTTAACACGGTCGTACCATCATACGTACTGGAATGGTAAAAACCATCTAATCTAATCTCTCGCTCTCTCTCTCTCTCTCTCTCTCCCTCTCTCTCTCTCTCTCTCTCTCTCTCTCTCTCTCTCTCTATGCAGCTCTCTGTTAAATACAAGACGCTATCGCCTTGTGCCTCTCGTTGAACCATTATTTTCTGCCGCATTTGCCTTCGGGCATTTTTGTTCGCAGTCTGTTGCACGCTTCTTAATGCGACCTTCAGGCTGATCTAATTTTCGCTGAAGGCTGCACTCAACTCACTCTGTCAACTTTCTCATCTCATCCTAACCTCAAAACTTGCTTGGCTTGGCTTTCCTGGTTTGGTTTGCTTTTTGCTTTTAACAGTACACGCAGCGACATCTCACGATGCGATGGAAAAACATCAATCCCTACAGCTGATCAGGTCAAGGGCATCCAAACAAAGGACCCCAAGTGATGTGAAATCTGCAGCCGCTTCTTTCACACCTGCTGGGTATTGTTTCACTCGGTGCAAGTTAGGGGCGTCGCGACGTTAGCGTGTGCGGCATGTGCGGATGACAACAGCTGGGAGAGATTGCAGACGTTGCTCAACGTGGGCGGCTCTAAGGGCCTAAACGACAACAAAAAGTCCGTCTCAGCGCCCTCATCGACTAACCCTTTGCGCAACCAATCACTAACGCGTCTAACACGTCCAACTACGTCAATCTCAACATCAGGCGGAGAAATCACACTGCAAGATGTCTTTGCAGCTGTGAAGGACGTGCGCGCGAGGCAGGACGAAGCGGCGGGGTCGCTGAGGGTCACGTCTGACAGGATTTCCGGGTTGGAAGCGAGATTCGCCCTTTTAGAGAACCGGCTCAGTGCCCTTGACGACCTGCCCCAGCTCCACGCTCGCATGACAAATACGGAGCAGACCATCACGGAGCCGAGGGCACAAATATCGAAACTGTCGTCAAGAACCCCTCCTGCCCAAGCCTTAAATAATGCCACAAACGACAACGCGTCTCCTGCCATCACTGTCCCTTCGGAAATGGCCAGCCTCCGAAAGTAGTTTAAAATCAAGTAGCAGCAAGGGACTATCAACAGCAACGTTGTCGTATTAACAGGGCTGCGCTACACGAGGGAGACCTGCATCGACCCGCTGGCCTACTTGGTCGTGTCTGCCCTTGACCATACAGTTCTCAAAAGGTACATCGCCAAAGCGAGGGTCATGAGGAGAATGAATGAGGACGACGACACCAAGGCCGCTGACAGCAGACTTCCACCCATTGCTGTCACCCTCTAATTCCATGCTCTTGCTCGCTTGACCATCAGAGCCAAGATTAGGAATGGCAAACTACACACGGCCGAGCTCGACGCGAGTATTTTAGAGACGGCAAGGGCCCCAAACCACCAGAGGCCTATCAACGTCAACGAGCTGCTTCCTCCGGAGATACACAAGCTGCGCGTCAGGGCCAGACAGGTAGCAAAGAAGAGGCGTGGATGCAGGTCCTACGTCCGGGACGGGACGATATACATCCGATCCTCGGACGACACGGACAGGGCCACGGTTATCAACTCTGACAAGGACCTGGACGTTTTTTTAGCCCGGAGACCACCAATCAACAGCATCAACAACAACAACTACGACAACAGCAACAACAACAACTACGACAACAACAACAACTACGACAACAGCAACAACGATTGAAGACAATGCACATCATTCGCTCCACACCACCTTCATCTTTATTATCTTTGCCTGCACCTGCATCTTCCAAGGTGACTCTGTCAGAGGCCTTAAAGTCTTGCCACTTCATTGCTTACTCTCTTACGGGTCACATTAAGGCGGTCAGGCTCTTCTTGTCTATTCGTCCCTTCTTACACGTAATGACTGTAACTGAAACCTGGCTGGGCGACAAGATAAGAAGTATCCCTTTAATTGACAACTATACGCTCCTAAGACGTGACAGAAACAGGAACGGTGGAGGTGTGGCCCTCTATATACATAATATGCTCACAGCTAAAATCATCTCCTCATCTGACAGCACGTGGTTGGGCAGGCTAGGGAAGCCGAAGTATCTACTCTGTGAGATCTCCGCCAGGGGAATCGCTCCAATCTTTGTCGGCGTTGTATATCATCCACCCCATGCCCCTTTCATCCAGGGCAGTGATTTCATCGAAAACCTCACCACACACATGCACTGTTACTTAACTAAACTGATCATGGGCGATTTTAATGCCGATTAACTCTCAACATCTGAGGACGCAAAGTTTATCAGGGCCTTCATAGATGAAAACTCTCTTCAGTCGATTCCATATGGTGCCACGCACCACAAGCCGGAATTACCTGGCTCAACCTCTGCTTAATCGACGAGCAGGATCGTCTGCTTGCGCACTGGAAGATTGACAAACCTTTTATAAATGGACACGACCTTATAACAGCCAAACTCGACGTACAGATGCCACGATCACACGTACCTCTAACTTATACTTACAGAAAATACAAAGGTATCTGCGTCGAGAAGCTAAGGGACTTCCTCGGTGCGTGCGACTGGTCATTGCTCGCCACGTTATCACTAAACGACTGCATCACATTACTAAACAGTAACCTAGCAAACGCTATAAATAATCTCATTCCATTATGTACAGTGACCCCAAGACCAAAACGTCACCCGTGGTTTACCACGGCTCTTCGTGACCTCGTGAAAGAACGAGACCGACTCTATCGTCGCTTCCGCAGATCACGTCTCCATTTGGACTTGTTCCTTGACAGACTTATTATCTGCGTCGGGGGTCGGAACACCCCCGCACATTTTAATTGTATGGAGATAAGGGAGTCGAACGTAGCAGCCGCGATCATTCACTTTGACTCCCAGGCAAAGGGCAATCATGGCATCCCACAGGTTGTAATTCATAAGGCACTGCCAATACTCGCTCCCATCCTCTGTCGCATTTTCAACCTGTCGTTGAGCGAGTCATGCTTCCCCTCTGACTGGAAAAAGTCACTAGTGCTCGCGCTAAACAAAGTCAGTTCTCCAACAGCATAAACCGACTATCGTCCGATCTCCCTACTATGCTTTCTGTCCGAAGCACTGGAGTGGCTAGTTCACAGGAAATTCTCTGAACATCTTCAATCGAGACTCTGCCTTGATAATCTTCAAACTGGTTTCTGCTCCGGATACAGTACACAATCAGGGCTTATCAAGCTGACCGACGATGTCAGGCTCGGGATCAACAAAAAGATGATAACACTCCTTCTTCTTTTCCACTTTACTAAGGCGTAACCTCTTTTGGCTTCGCTAAGCAAGTCATCCGCTGGCTCGCCTCATACCTAGCAGGCAGAGAGCTGGCTGTCATTGGTGACAATGGGGAACTTTCCACCTTTCGCCCACTCAACACCGGGGTACCGCAGGGATCCGTCCTGGGTCCTCTGCTGTTCTCGTTGTACATCAATGATATCAGCCTCGACTCCGACATATCTCATCTCACATACGCGGATGACTTGCAGATTTACAGCCAATGCCGCCTGGAGTAGCTCAACTCTTGTTCCAAAAGGATGACTGCTAAAGCCGACAGGATTTCAGGCTAGGCTGCACAGAATCATTTAAAACTAAAGGTTCGCAAAACGCGTGTAAACGTGTCCATTCACTAATGTACAGACTTATTTTTAGAGAGAGAGAGAGAGAGGGAGAGAGAGAGCACTGATTAACGACTGCGCAAGCACCTTGTGCAAGCATTATTATTCCCTATCATTGACTACTGTTCACTAGTGTACTGTGACCTGACTCAAGAACTAGACACCAAACTACAGAGACTGGTAAATATGGGAATCCTTTACATCTATGGTGTAAGAAGGGACGAGCACATCTCCCCCTACAGGCGTGAGTTGCAATGGCCTGCCAATCATTACGGCTGGACGTCGAAAATACTTCATGGCCTGCTTCTTAAGGAAGCTTTTTAACACTGCTACTCCAGCCTATATCATGTCCCTTTTCGACTTCCATGTTGCACTTCGCCCTGTGAAGGGGGAGGTGACCCCCCTGGACATACCTCCCTTCGCCACAGAGACACTGCGGATGTCATTTAATGTTAGCTCCTCATATCTCTGGAACGCTCTACCATCTCATCTGCGGAACACAAACTCTGTCACACTTTTTAAAACACTGACCAAACGCCACTTCTTAGCTTAGGACAACATCGAGTCCTAGTCGACACTCTCTTACTCTCCAGAAACAGCTAGCATTTTCCCATCTCGCCCTCATCACATCACATTCCATTTCATTGCACGTTCTATCTCACACATATCTATCACCCTAACTAAATTAAAAACACTATATACAGCAATTACTAAAATGTAAATATTGTACAATATAATGTACAGAAAAATAAAATAAGATCGATTTAACAAACTCAAGCTTTTTATATTTAATAATAATAAAGCAAAACAATTGTTTTATTTAATCAAGGGCATACTTAACTCGAAGTTAAGTTACATGATGATCTATTAGGAACAACTTTCAAGATACTTACTATGAAACTTGCTCTGCCCTTTTTATTGTACTTATGCCTCGTCTTCTGCCGTTTGGTTTACCTGAATCCCGCTCTCGAATAATTAGTACACTGAGACAGTGAGTCTATCTCGTCCCGGGATCCCGCGCCTGCGCAGTCGCTCGCCTCACTGCCGCGCGCCTATTGGTTTCCCGCGCTCTCGCTCCGTTCAAACGAGATGAGGGGAGGCAGCTCGGTGAGCCGATATTGTAGAGAGTCGGGGTTCGAATCTCGCTCGGGGAAATTTTTTTTTTTTTAATTGTAAGATTACGATTTATTAAGCGTAATAAATCATATCTTATTAAACAAAAGTTAATTATGCCGCTATTTTCAACAAATAGTGAAGAAAATAGAGCGAAATCGAGGGTAAATCTTAAAATAAAATGCTAAAAATTATGGAAAATGGGAGGAAGGCAAGCGATAGCGAGCATTGCACAATTAAAACAAAAATGCTGAAACCTACCTACCCCACGAGCCGCAATTTATAATTTAATAATATTTATTAAAATAAATTTAGCACATCGGAGGGAGGCGAGCAACAAATCCAAAACAAAAATGCCCAAACCTCACTATCTCATACGCCGCAATTTATTATTAAATAATATTTATATATAACAAATTTGGCACATCGGAGGAAAGTGAGAGAAAGTCAGCAACAAATATAAAAACAAAAAGGCCTAATCTCAGCTACCCCACGCGTACCAAATTAATAATAAAATACCTCGGCAAATCGGAGGAAGGCGAGAGAGAGCGAGTGACAAAACAAAATCGGAAATGCGTAAACCGAACTACCCCAAGCGTCGCGATATTAATAATAAAATACTTCGGCAAATCGGAGGAAGGCGAGAGGAAGCGAGTAATAAATCCAAAACATAAATATTATTATTAAATAATATTTATTAGTAAGTGTTGTAACGAGGTGAGACTTGACGTGAGAGGAGAAAATCACAAAAGGAGACGCCGGGACCGAGAATTGATCGGAGTGAGGTTTGGGCATTTTTGTTTTATATTTGTTGATCGCGCTCTCTCTCGCCTTCCTTCGATTTGCCGAGGTATTTTATTATTAATATCGCGACGCTTGGGGTAGTTCGGTTTACGCGTTTCCGTTTTCGTTTTGTCACTCGCTCTCGCTCGCCTTCCTCCAATTTGCCGAGGTATTTTATTATTAATATCGCAACGCGTGGGGTAGTTCCATTTACGCATTTCCGATTTCGTTTAGTCACTCGCTCTCTCTCGCCTTCCTCCGATTTGCCGAGGTATTTTATTATTAATTTTGTACGCGTGGGGTAGCTGGG
>QLSS01000326.1:112879-127689 GCA_024372645.1 Trichomalopsis sarcophagae | reverse complement strand
TAAAATATTTTCGCGGATTATTCTCGCGTACCTATGTCTTTTCGAACGAATTAGTTTGTTAGTTTTCAATTTAATTTCATGTTGAATTATGTTAGTCGCAGGTAAGAGTTCCCCGTCTAAACCAAAATCCCCTGAAAACTCCGAAATTAAATCACGCACGTGTTGTATTTCGGCTGCATTACAGCTGCTAACGTCGACCAAACTCATGATTTTGTCTACCCTCTCTTTAAGCAAATTTGGGTTATCTAGCATGTACTGGTTACGTACAGCAACATCAATCGGTTTTTTGATCGTATTACAAGAAAATAAGTTAAAAATATTGACTTTATTAATGACACTTGCGACATCGTCCTCACCGACGTCCATGTCATTAGAGGATTTTGTAGTGAAACATGGTATTAGCAGGACTTGGGGTACGGGTATGGTTACGGTTTTTGATTCTATGTTCAAAATTTTCGGCGTATGTGTAACCATCATTATTTTTGCACAAAAAATTCCCAAATAATAACTCTGGCCCTAAGTTTTGCAAGGGTACCCAACCTTCCTTTTCCTTGACATTTATAACTTTCGCAAAAATAATTTGTCTCGTTCTGCCTTTGATATGAAAGCACTCCTCATGCTTAAAGGGAATAAAAATATCATTACACAATTCTAAACGCTTCTCTGCGGCATCAATACGTGCCTTATGAGCGTCAATAAAGTCCCAACCGATCAGGCCCTCTACATTTATGGGGAAGCTGTCGGGGACTAAGTGTAATTCGCACGGTACGCCATCGTTGGCNTGTTCTTACAGTTTGTCGACCTCTTTTAAAATATTTTCGCGGATTATTCTCGCGTACCTATGTCTTTTCGAACGAATTAGTTTGTTAGTTTTCAATTTAATTTCATGTTGAATTATGTTAGTCGCAGGTAAGAGTTCCCCGTCTAAACCAAAATCCCCTGAAAACTCCGAAATTAAATCACGCACGTGTTGTATTTCGGCTGCATTACAGCTGCTAACGTCGACCAAACTCATGATTTTGTCTACCCTCTCTTTAAGCAAATTTGGGTTATCTAGCATGTACTGGTTACGTACAGCAACATCAATCGGTTTTTTGATCGTACTACAAGAAAATAAGTTAAAAATATTGACTTTATTAATGACACTTGCGACATCGTCCTCACCGACGTTCATGTCATTAGAGGATTTTGTAGTGAAACATGGTATTACAAGGACTTGGGGTACGGGTATGGTTACGGTTTTTGTTCCTATGTTCAAAATTTCGGCGTACGAGTAACCATCATTATTTTTGCCCAAGAATTCCCAAATAATAACTCTGGCCCTAAGTTTGGCAAGGGTACCCAACCTTCCTTTTCCTTGACATTTATAACTTTCGGAAAAATAATTTGTCTCGTTCTGCCTTTGATATGAAAGCACTCCTCATGCCTGAAGGGAATAAAAATATCATTACACAATTCTAAACGCTTCTCTGCGGCATCAATACGTGCCTTATGAGCGTCAATAAAGTCCCAACCGATCAGGCCCTCTACATTTATGGGGAAGCTGTCGGGGACTAAGTGTAATTTGCACGGTACGCCATCGTTGGCTACCAAGTTTATTTTCCCTAAGGTGTAACATGTTCCTGGAGTTACTCCCTTAATTGCCAGAACAAGTGACTTGTCAATTTTTACAGAATGTTCATCGACATAGCTTGTCTTAATTATTGATATGCCAGACCCCGTGTCAATGAAAAAGTCGGCTTGGTTACTTGCCAGATTGGGGCTTCTTAACGTGATAACTGGTGGAGAACGGCCCACTTTAGCTAATTTAATGTTAACCTCCTTTATTTTGGAGTGTACTGAGTGGGAGTTTTCAAGGTTCCCTGGTGTAGGTTCAACAGCTACCGAGGTTGGATGGTCTTTTAAACCGAAATTTTCTTTTGTTATCGCAGCAGGGGGTTGCTCTGATGTGGTTGCACCCTTATTTGCACCCCGTATAATTTGATTATCTTTACAAGGATTGAGTATAATACACTGCCCGTCCCCTGAGGATTGAGTCGAGCAGCTTACTAGTTTAAAGGATTTGAGCCCCTGTTGTTCAGTTGATTATTATTATTTTGGTTTCTTTCCTGATTAGTGTTGCTTATACGTATGTCGCGATTCCTATCAAAGAAATCTTGGACTTGTCGTATGTGTTGATCTTATAGGAGTCTTGTCGATTGTCATTGAAGTATCCAATGTTATCCCAATTTCTGTGGTTATTAGTGTTGTTGCGGGTGTTGCCATTATAGCTACCTCTGTTGTAGTTGCCCCTACCTCTGCTGTTATTATACCCACGAGTGTTAGTGTACCCATTATTGTGCGTGTTTCCCCGATTATCGGGATAATTGCGGGTGTTGTTACTATTGTTATTGAATTAGAACGTCCTCGATTGTTGTCTGCATAACCCCGGTTATTGAAATTTTCCTGATGTCTATAGTTGTTGCTGCCACTGTTATGTGTATTGCGGGAATTGTCCCCATCAGCACGATTACATGTATTATATTGATTATTATACTGATTAGTGTTGCCCGAGCTATCGTTGTTGGTATTCTGCGGGTTGTGAATCTTCTGCGCATTAATACGTCCAGCATTGATATCATTTTCCAGCTTGTAGCAGCCCTTGAATACATGCCCCACTCTTTCACAGTAGTGGCAGTATAATCTGACACCAGGTTTTTTGGTACAATCTTGGGATGTGTGCCCGTTACTGTTGCCGAGTTCACAACTATTGTTTTTGTCCACTGGTGAAATGGCTGTTGTGTCATTGGTATTGCCCGGTATTTCTTTAATAGCATTTACTTGCGAATCCAAATAGTTGACCTTTACATAGCTGGGCTGCGGATGTTCAATCACTTGGTGTAAGGACAGTCTAGCACTTTGCTTACACTCAAATTCGATTGCCAGACGTATCGCATTATTGAGGGTGGTCGGACGTTCACTTACTTGATGGTTTAGTGGACTGCTGAGTCCAAACATGAAGTGTTGAAGGGCATCATTTTGTGCTCCTCTCTTTCTACATTCACGATCTGCTGACTCGATATCCGGTGCAGATTCGTAGATCGTTAATAGGCGATTGAGTAATTTTTGTACTCGCAGCCCATAGTCTCCAGCAAGTTCGTTGGTTCTCTGTGTTATTAATTTGAGTTCACATAGGATCTCATCCGCTAGACCAATGTTGCTGTACTGAAGGATAATGTCGCTGAGAAATTTTTCAATTGATGAATATTGTAGAATGCTAGCCGAGAATCCATCTGCCGCTCTACCTGTTAATTTATTGGCTATGGCTAGCAGGGTATACTGTGAGCCATAGGTACTTAGAATTCTGATGGCCGAAGAAAAGAGGTTAAGACGCTCTGGATTTCCATCAAATGTTGGAATCAGATTCAGAGCTTGCGATATCGACAAATTGGACCTTTTAAACATGTCATATTCCAGGCGATTATTTTCTGGATTTAAGATATTTGTTGGTTTTGTCTGCGAATAAGGGTGTGCAATCGAACTGGATTTTGAATTAGGATGAGCAAACTGATGTGAGCCAATGATGTTACTTCCCACCCTCGAGTCAAATTCGCTGTTTGGGTTCTCCGGCGAATTCTCGGGCGTGTAAAATATACGCTGTGCTTGCTGCGTGTCCCATGATACACGCGCAGTCGTTGATACTGCTGGAGAGATTTCTGTTGGACGTGGATTGATGTGATCATTAATCCACGATGATGTGCTAGGGTAGTTGAGATCCCGCGTTGGGTTTTGGAGGTGACACTCCCTGTCCTGCTGTAGCCTGAACATCTGCCTAGATTTTTCTGCATTAGGCCCCGAAGTAGAGTTTGGGTCATAACTAGGCAGAGAATAATCCTGTCGATTCTCTTGTAGAAGACTATACGGGTATTGTGAGCCCATATTGATAGCGTTGAGGCTAGCCTGGGTATATATGCTCGTGCAGCTCTGCCCCAGCGATGTGTGATTGCTGATCGTATTTAAGGATAGCACGGGCGTCACATCGGTGGGTATTTGCACCAAGGTCTCACGAGACAAGGAAGCAGGAATGGTTTTAATGCTCGCGAGGCTAGGATTCTCGGCAGCTATTCTGATCAGGGCCTGGTTGATTCTGCTGCGCATATCCAGGAGGTCCATGAACGAGGGCGTCTCCGGTCTATTTTGAAGAACAGGCGTGTGGTGATGTCTATGTGTGCTGGAGGTCGTGGATGTGGTTGCTTTCGGCAGCGTTCCCGTATATAGCGTGTCACGTGCCGATGAGTTCCGTGTGTCACTAATATGTGAGGTTGACACAATGGGCATGAATCCGGATGTCGTTGTAGGTGTTCTCCAATTTATTACACCCGCAGCACTAAGTTATTCAAGAGAATTAGCGCTATTATTTAGCGAGTAACTGGGATCCCGTATAAATTCTCTTCTTTGATTCAGGATATTGTCCGAAACGAATGATGAGATATTAGCGGGCATCACATTTCGTTGTGCATCTGTTGAGAAAAGGTGCTGATCTTCTTGCTCCTTGTTTACGGGGTAGTCGGTGACACTAGCACTTCTGTTGTCCATGTCAGCTTCTTTGCTTTTACTCTTTTTGCCTTTATTCCATATATTTGACAACGACATTATGAGCTACTCAGAGATTCGTCAACTAAATGTAGGTTGATTTAAATAATTCGTCAAATTCTAATATCAGCAGCTGCTTGTGGTATATAGCCTGTTTGGGGGGGCTTTATATAAAAATGTTGTGCAACAAAGGACTGAGGTTACTAAAGATCTCACAAAAGTGGGAGAGGAATTTACATTTGCTGAGCAACTATCAAAGCAAGATTTTATTGAGAAAAATTTTTACTGAATGTAAGTTAAATTAGTTGCAGCTGTTTCAAATGTATAATAGCATACATTAGTCATTCGATACTTTCAGAATTTATATTTATGCACAGAGGGGCGAAAATATCCAGGGTCTTTCGGCGACCAATCTGCGAAAATTGTGCAATTCACGATTTGCAAAAGTGCAAGTCCTACTAACTTCCAAAAACCTACATGAATTAAGGTTGAGATTACTATTTTCCACATGTTTTGTGAATGAGATGTATTTTTCTTTTGTCAGAGGGAGTAGATCAATTTGCCCTGGGAAATGATTTGATACATCAGATATAATAAAGTGTGCATCATATCCACTTAAATTATGAAACACCACTGGTATTATTTTTGAATCTTGATAACTTAAATTACAGCTACTATGTGCTGATCCTCGATATTTTCCAGTGAGATGGCAGTGATCACGCACTTTGTCATTATCATTCAAAGATTTCTTGCAAATATGACACGTTTTTGAGTTATAATAATCTGTTATTTCAGCTTGAGATAGAACTGACATAGGTACAGAATTTTTGTATATAGTACTAATTTGTTTATTTATTTATTTATTTATTTAATACCATATACCTATGCCTTTTAAAAGGCATCTTATAGAGGCAAACACATTTCCCTGTATATAGGGATGGCATAATCACTAATACTAATATACTTAAAACTACCATATAGAGCCAAGATAACGCATTTAACGCTATCATGCCCTTTTTCCTTTTCATAGCAAGTTAACAATATTAAGATATTAAAAAATATAACATCCAAAAGTTAATTCTTTTCTATAAACCTCTTTAATTTTCTTTTCATAGAGATTTTACTTATTGCTACGTCTTTGAGATCATTCGATAGCGTGTTAAATACACTCACAGCCACGAAATAACTGCGTTTCTTGCTTACTGTTTTATCAATTTTAGGCAATGGTAGATTCTTGTTTCGTGTCTTGTTTGTACTTCTTATGTATCTATCTCTTAATTCATTATAATGATATACTATACACTCTAGTTCGAACATTTGCCTTATACTTAGAGGTTGGTTCTCTGCTATATAACAGTTTTTATTTATAATTCGAAGTATTTTCTTTTGTATCCCTTGAATTAAATTTAAGTAATTGTTATAAGCCCCACCCCATGCAATGATGCTATAGTTTGTAATACTTTGAAAGAAGGCATAATATAGTAATATTAGCGTTTTACTATCCATACATTTCTTTAGCTTCGCAAAAATAAAGATTAAATATCTTGTTTTTTTTATAATATAATTTATGTGTTTATCCCATTTCATGTTATAGTCTATTATTAAACCTAAATATTTACAACTGCCTACTCTATTATTACATTATCACCAATTCTGATGTTTAAGGTGCTAGGCACACTATCACAGTAATTGCCATATGCAATATATACGGTTTTATTTACGTTGAGCGATAATTTATTTAGGTTTAGCCATATTGCCACCTTACGAAGATATTCATTTAATTTTTCTTGCGCAGCTGTCCACGAGTTATCACATGAGATGATAACTGTGTCATCAGCGTAAGATGATATTGTTTCATTTTGCATATATATCAGTAGGTCATTCACGTATAATATGAAAAATAGAGGGCTAAGTATTGTTCCTTGTGGAACCCCTATCATAATTTTTTTGTACTCAACCTTGCAGTTACTTATCTTTACACATTGTTTCCTATCAGATAGATAGCTGCTGAGTAATTTTAATGCTTCTCCTCTTACACCGTATCTTTCTAATTTGTCCAGCAGTATACTGTGATCTACCGTATCGAAGGCTTTAGCCAGATCTAAGAACGCAGTTATAATCGGTTTGCTTTTATTTAGGTTTCTATATATAATATTTGATAGACAATTGAGAGCATCCTTCGTTCCTCTCTGTCTTAGAAAGCCGAATTGTCTATCAAATATTATTTTGTCCATTTTTTTAATTTGATTGCTTAAATTTAATCCTACAATGCAATATTATTCATTCATAGTGTTCGCAATAGTAGTCTTGTCATTAATTTTCTAATCATTAACTATTATACTATCAAGTGATCCTCCTTCTTTCTTTTTTTTCCTAACTTATCATTTATTATGCTCCAAAGCTGTCTTGAATTATCACTGCATTTTCTAATGGCATTATTTTCGTATTTATACTAAGCATCTTTAATTACCTTACTCAAAATTTTTTCATAATTTTTATAATCCATTTTCAGTTTCATATTTGTTTTATTCTTTTTCCATATATTATATAATAACTCTTTAGTTTTACAGGATATTAATATTGCTTTCGTAATCCATTTTTTCTTAGGAACTGAATCTTTTTTGTTTTTATTAGAATATTTTCTGTCAGTTGCTTTTTCAACACAGCTTTGGATCATACTTATTAATTCATTTATAGCTTGGTTAGGATCATTTATTTGTGACAATGAGTCCCACTCAACTCTTTTTGCAATATTTATTAACTTGCCATAGTTAATGGAGGCTGATTGATTGTAATCATTTTGTATTTTGAATTTATTAATACTTATGAACAGTAGATAATGATCATTAAACGGTATGTTTAACTTAAAAGACTTCAACTCAATATTTCTTACTTTGGCGAAACAATTGTCTATACAAGTAGCTTTCTCACTGTTCTGATATGATCTAGTGATTCCTCTAAAAAATGGAATATATTCATCTTCAAATAAATTATTCAGAAATCCTTGAGCGATTGTCTTTTCAGCTAAACCAATTTTGTCATAATTAGTTTCCCTTATATCAATATTAAAATCTCCAAATATACATTGATTTTTTATATTAACCTTTTTAGTCAGGAATTTTCTTACTGAATTAGTAAACTCAGATTTTGATACATCGTGGCACCTGTACATAGCAGAGATCCTGATTGCATCACCTGACTCTAGAAAAGTATCAGAACTTACTTCAACACTTAATCCATCAATTACTTCTATTTTAGTTTTTTCCTGTATATTCTTTTTTATATATAACATGACTCCATCAGCCTTATTAATTTTACTGTCATTGTAATAGTTTTTATAGCCTTGTAATTGATAGTATTGAGGATGTTGTAAGATCCATGTTTCCGTACATATTATAATAATTGGTTTTACTACTAAGCTTTCAATAAATGATTCTAATTTTTCGTAATTTGCATTTAAACTTATTATATTTACACAGATAATTAAGTTCTTTTTCTTCGAGATGGTCTTGTTGAGTGATCTGATGTTTTCTGCATCACGTTCTATGTTGTGTATGTCTTCAAAATTGACTTCTTGAGCCATTAGTTAATCCTTTTTTCTTAGTCTATTCGTTATACGTGTATTAACTGAGTTGAGTGACCCAGAAGACATCCCAGATGCACGCATGCTTATAGCCTTGCTTGAAGTATTTTCTGATACCGACATATCTCGGTAATACAGGTTGTATCGTGTAGTAAGTAAGGTCAATGAACTTTCTTAATTTATTCTGTAGGATACTGCATGTGTGGCTATCTGTTGCCATATGCTCTGTACTAGATTGTGTTTTATACTTATTATTGCTGAAGATACAGTTGTCTAGAGTTTCAAAATTATCTATTCCAACTACTTTCACTTTTGGATCCTCAATTGTTTCTTTTGTAACATCACAACTTTCATCAAGCTTTTTCTTCAAAACATTATATGCTTTGCTTGCACTTTCTTCTGTTAAACAATCTACTATTATTTCACTCTTTTTCTTAATTAGTTTTTTTGCTTGTATGCTCTTATCTTTAATGAGATAGTGTGCAACAGCATTATTTATTTTGTCAATACGATATTCTTTAGTATCTTTGTTTTTAACTATAATTTTTGGGATTCGTGTTGGCTTGTTGTTAGTCATGGCACTCGAAATTACTTGAGCATATGTTTTGTTTTTTGAGGTATTTATTTCATTTTCTGCTTATCAAGTAGTTCTCTGAATAACTTATTTTTTCTTTCAGTTCTTTATTTAGTTCTTTTAATAGTGCATTTTCACGCTTCAAATTACTGCCCATTGATACACTATTCTCATCATCATCCTCACTTTCAGCTTCTGATACACTTATTTTATCACTTTTTCTCAATTTAATCTGAGCAATGATTATTTTGGCTTCATTACTCAGCACATTTGTATTCACTTTCGAGGTTAGGTCTACTTGGTTATGTTCCGGACATAATCCTAGAACACTGATTTTTACTGCCTCATCTGTTTTAGCAAAATCACAAGTATGAAAAGCTTCATCACATATTATATAAATAACCGTTTTTACTTCCACTTTTGGATGACATTTATTGAAAATTGCTGACTGTAAAGTCACCGAGCCCGCGCTCGATGACTCCATCTTGGAAATTTTAGTTTATCTGTTCTTCAATACTTTTGAACTGTTCTGCAAACCATCTTGGAGCTTTAGGACCTCTATAAAATTCATATGAATCATTATAGCTACATTTAAGATAGTATCCAAGACTATAAATTTCATGACTTTGTACTGGTCTAGTGTTAGTTTTTTCATCTTGTCTTATTGGTTTAAGTAAACACTCACAGTCTGCATATATTATAAAATTCAACTTTTCATTATAACGATGATATTTAAACATCATCACATTATTCTCTTCACTGGGAAGTCTAATTCTACAATTATTTAAATTTTTACAATGTTCTTTATGCCTCGTTAAATTATCTTCATTGTAAAAATAATTTAAACACCTATCACATATCAAAGGTTTTTTCCCTTTCTTGCCTAAATCATTGTTAACTAAACGTGAAAGATGTTTTATCTATACAGAATGTGATTCTGCTACAGACTTCTCATTTTCTCTCATGTGTGTTCTGTTGGTGCTGCTGCTGCTCATGCAGTTGCTGCTGTTGCTCATCGTACAAATAGACTTCTAAATCGTTACAATAGTTTTGTACTTCTTCGTCCAGCATTCCTAATAAATGATTGGGTATGTATGTATCCCAATCTGGGGCTGCAGCAGCTTCGAATTCTTGTGTGGATGCAGGACACGGTGTAACATCTTTCTCCACCTGTATATTACTAGGTGTTGTGCAGAAATGCGCTTCAATTACACTGTGCGTTTCCTCCTGTGTAACATGTAAAAAAACAATATTAATAATGTCATAAAAAAAGAGAGCAAGAGCAAGGGAGATTTAGATTTAGATTTAGATTTAATTGTTTTTATTGCTGTACATTGTATTGTACATATACAATTATAGTATATTATAAAAAGAATAAAAAAAATTTGGTGTAATGGTATTTTGTGTAAGGGTGTTAGTGCGTGTGAAGAGTGTGAAATGGGATGAAGTGAAATGAGATGAGAGTGAATGTGTGTATGTTTGAGTGATGTTTATGTATTTTCAAGATTAAAGAAGTAATTTTTAGCTGCTATTATAAAGTGTGATATGGATAGTGTGTTGCAAAGTTGAGATGGAAGGCTATTGTAGAGGTAGGAGGCGCTGATAAAAAATGAATTCTTCAGCGTCTCCGTCTTGAAGGTCGGGATGTCCAGTGGAGTCACCTCACTCCTCACAGGTCTGAGCGCGACGTGGAACTCAAAGTAGGCTAATAGATAAGTAGGTATTGAGGTGTTGCATTTATTTAAAAATGCATATATCACCTAGTTTAAGTAAATTCATTTATATAATACCTGTATATTTTTTAAACAATAATAATAATCCTTGCTCTCTTTTTTTTTTTTTTTTTTTAAGTGGCATTTGGAACTCGAAAGTTCATCGCCTCATCTACGCAAGCCTTCCATGTTGCCCTATCTTGTGTCAACTCCACCCAATATGCACCTCTCCGATCGACACCCACCCGTCCTATTTCTACTAGATCCGCTTTTACGTTGTCCTCCCATCTACGTCTAGGTCTACCTAGAGGTCACGTTACCATCGGCCTGCCCTTCATGACACGCGCTGCCGGACGGTTGTCTCCCATTCTCGCTATGTACCCTGCCCATCCCAATTTGCGAGATTTTATTATTCTGTTAATATTTGGTGACGCGTACAGAATATGTAACTCATCACTGTGAAGTTTCCTCCATTCACCGGTTTCCTCATCTTTCTTCGGCCCATATATTTTTCGCAAGAATTCATTTTCAAATACCCTAAAACGGTTGTCCGCCTGCTTAGTGAGAGCCCACGTTTCGCACCCGTACAGAACCACCGGCAGTATTATTGTCCTGTATATTGTTATTTTAACGGTTTTAGACAACAGCCTCGACCTAAATAAATAGCTCACGGCGTAGAAGCAAACATTACCCCAATGGAGTCTCTTATTTATTTCGACATTAATCTCGTTTCTATCAATAATTATGTTTTTTGCTCTCCATATTGACAAATAAATAAAGCAGGAACAAAGGTGAGAGAGTCAACCCATATAAAATACTAAATAAAAAATAAAAACTTCAACAATTAGCTGACAACGTTTCGTTGATTTGGTTTCCAACCTCTTCAGATCTTTATTAGCAACAAAATTATAAATATAAATTCAATAAGAACTACAATAAAATAAAGTCGTAAAAAAATTAAACTAAATCCGTACCAATAATTCAAAAAGTCACATATTATGATAAATTATTAAGAGGAAAATTCCTCGAGTCACAGTCAAGTGCTACATATTTGTGCCGTGTGTCTATTACATATGAGACTGATGTTACGAATACATACAAATCACGCACAAATACGGCTATGATAACAATGTGGCCCAAGATACTCTCAAAAACGGATAATGACGGGAATATAGTTATCGACATATTTGAAAACAAAAAAGTGTTTGCAAGAATAGAAAAACCTTTCATGAAATGGTAAAGAAACTATTTGTGTTGGTTTTGTGCGTGTATTTTTAAGGTTATTGTTTATATAATTAATTTTTCTAAAGCGATATCGAACACACGAATCAATAAACAACTCTGGATAATCATTATTAAGTAATATATTTTTGACAATTGAAGTATTGTCAGCATGAAAAGAGTCATGAGAAAGTAGCAAAGCTCTATCGACTAAGTTTATACAGAATGTTACGTTTGAGCTGTATGGTATGATTAGAATGATAATTTAAAACTCTACCTGAATTCGTAGGCTTTTGCAACCAATTTGTAATAATGAAGTTAATATTAATAGATAAAGTAACATCGAGAAAAGAAATATGGTTGTTAGTTTCAACTTCGTGCGTAAACTGTAAATGACTATTGTAACTGTTAAAAATATCTAAAAACCTATGTGATATTGATATTCCATCGGAAGTTATTGACGTAGTTTCTATGGGTCATAACTTTAATAGTAAGTCTAAGTTTTCCAAAAAAGATATTATAACTACTATAAAAAATTTTGAAAGTAGGATGAATCAATTTGATACTGAAGTTGCTAATGATTTGAGATTAAGTTTAATTAAAAATATTGAATCAGTTACTAAACGTCCAACTGTTAACGATAAACATGATAGTGAATTTTCTAAAAAATTATCAATCACTAAAGAATTTTGTAATAGTAATCAATCAGTCTTTTTTACACGTGCAGATATGGGCAATTTAACTGAATGTTTAAATGTTGATGATTATAAATCTAAGATGAATGATTTACTCAGTGGCACCAATATATACAAAGTTGTAAAAAGAAATCCTTTACGATCTTTGCAGTCAAAGGTTTATGAAATTTTATTGAATTTTAACAATAATGACTTCTTTGAATTTAAATATGATAAAAATTGTTTAACTCAAACTAACACTGTTTTATCCAGAGCCTATGGTTTACCAAAAATACATAAACATAATTATCCTCTTAGACCGATTATCTCTACTATTAATAGTCCCATACATTTTTTGTCTAAAGTAATTGATAGTGATCTTAGAAAATGTCTGAGTAGACCGAAATCGTATATCAGTAATAGTTTTGTTTTGAAAGAAAAATTATCTGATATTTTCATTCCACAAGGTTATATTCTACTCTCTTTAGACGTGACTTCGTTATTTACTAATGTTCCGGTTGATTTAGTTTTGAAAAGTATAGACAGACGGTTTCATTATATTCACGGTGTTTCTAAGATTCCGTTTACAGTTATTGTTGACACTATAAAATTTCTGTTTGAACATACTTATTTCCAGTTTGATAATACTATTTACAAACAAATTTTTGGTACTCCTATGGGCTCACCCATTTCTCTTTTATTTGCAGATATCGTTATGGATGATTTAGAAACTGAGTGTCTTAATATCTTGAATGATAATTATGGCTGTACCTCTGTTTTATTTTAGATATGTTGATGATACTATTTTATGCATAAAAGAGGAACAACTTACTATAGTGTTAGATGTTTTTAACAGTTACAATAGTCATTTACAGTTTACGCACGAAGTTGAAACTAACAGTCATATTTCTTTTCTCGATGTTACTTTATCTATTAATATTAACTTCATTATTACAAATTGGTTCCAAAAGCCTACGAATTCAGGTAGAGTTTTAAATTAACATTCTAATCATACCATACAGCTCAAACGTAACATTGTGTACAACTTAGTCGATAGAGCTTTGCTACTTTCTCATGACTCTTTTCATGCTGACAATATTTCCATTGTCAAAAATATATTACTTAATAATGATTATCCAGAGTTGTTTATTGATTCTTGTGTTCGATATCGCTTTAGAAAAATTAATTATTCAAACAATAACCTGAAAAATACACGCACAAAACCAACACAAATAGTTTCTTTACCATTTCATGAAAGGTTTTTCTATTCTTGCAAACATACGTTTAATAAATTTGGTTTACATTGTGTACCGTTAATGACACATAAATTAAATGGTATTGTTAAGTTAGGTAAGGATGTTTTAGATAAATAGAGTGAAACTAATGTGATATATCAATTTCAATGTAATAGTTGTTTTAAATTTAAAAACAAGGATTGATGAACATAAAAAAACTTCGATAGACAAAATATTACCGATCCCGACACTCATTAAAAATAATCCTTCACACTGTTTGGACTTTGATAATGTTATAATTTTAGATCGTGAGTGCAATAGGTATAAAAGACTGATTTTAGAGAGCCTTTTGATCAATATGAATGTAAATACTATAAATAAACAAGAAGATTTTCAATTAATGAACAAACAATATTGTATTTTCAAAAAAATTTTCAATAGTGATTAATTATATAATTAAAATCCTACATTATATTAAGCACGATCAATTTTTCTCCGGTCACATTTTGAAGTAGCTCATTTTATCTTGGTTAGGTGTTCATTATTAAAACTTTTTTATCGAAGTCAACCGGAAGTCAACCGGAAATGACCGGAAGTCAACCGGAAATTACCGTAAGTGGACCGGAGGTGAACCGGAAGTGATTGCAAGTGATTGCGTGTGACCGGAAGTGATAAAAAATGACAAAGAGTGACCGAAAAACGACGTAAATACATAATATAAATAATAATATCTGTAAATATTATATATACCTTAAATTCATCTATATACTATATACCTTTAAATGATCTTTTACAAATGTTCCATCAAACTGAAAGTAATTCCGTGATAATTTGAAGACCTGAACAAAAAAAAAAAAAACGTGTGCGTCACGGGACGCCCGACAGAAGTGATAACTTCATATGATATTTATAGAAACTATCAAATATAGAACTTGTTTAACGCATTATGGCAATAATAATTTTATAGTTATATTTTTTGTTAATCTAATAATTTATAAATGGATCAGGAATAAGTAAAACGTAATTTAATTTCCTTTTGAATGTAAAATATATATTTTATGTACAATATTTATCATTATTTAACAGTTTAAGTTGACTGGCTGGTATTTAACACAACAATATGATTATCAATATACACGTAAATATCACACTCGGTAATTGAAAAATCAAAATAACTATCTGTTTACTAACACAATTTAATAACACAATGTTCACTTCAAAAGTTTTACTAATGTAGAG
>QLSS01000326.1:49921-97080 GCA_024372645.1 Trichomalopsis sarcophagae | reverse complement strand
CTCTCTCTCTCTCTCTCTCTCTCTCTCTCTCTCTCTCTCTCTCTCTCATCGGGTCCAGGTCCGAGCTCCGCTGCATAATCGACTAGAGGAGGAGCCCCCTCACCGGCCCTTTGGGCACACGGCAAGGTGGCGATCCATCGAGGGGGGTTAAAACTTCGTAACTATCGCCTGGTATTTAATGGCGTGAAAGCGAAGTGGCGCAGTAACAACGCAATCTCTAGTATTGGCAGGACTCTGAGTAACGACATATTCTGCATTTTTTATTTTTCTCGGTCAACCAGTTCAAGTAGTGTTTGTCAGCCGCTGGTGCAATTTTCCCTGAAAATAATTTTTTTCCTTGTATTATTAGATTCACCAGAAAGCGGAAATGACCCTTGGTAAACCACCTGCCTTACGCTCTAAGATCATGAGTTTGTCCTAATATCACAATCCGATTTTTTCTATTTTAATTTAATGGAAATCTACGACACTAAGATTAAGAAAGGCATAAATATAATGAGCTTACCCTAACAATTTTAGAACGCTGAAATTTATCTAGAAACACAACATAATACAATGTGAGATCATGAACTTTACAGTTCGAAAAGCCACACGTTTATTTATTATTACTAAACTCATTAAATATATTTGTTATATTTACAGTCATCAGAGACTATAGAAAATGTCCCGGAATGCAAGCAAGCGTTTTTACCGGTTAGGTAGTAATCAGGAGCTACTTGACTACATGAGTCCGAATGAAAATCCCGAACAAGAAAACAGATGGAATTTTGAAGTATCTTGGGAAGCAGCGAATAAAGGTATATATCTTATTAAATTAAGTACATGTGCATACATACAAACATTTTAAACAGCTGTGCAGTAACTTTTGCGGTTAGCTAAATAGCCCTATCCAACTTAGTTTAAACTTAGAAAAAAATTATTATACATCCTTAATAACTAAATAAGAATATGACATTACCGTTGTGAAAATACCAAGAATTAGATTTATATCCAATCCACAAATGATTTTTCAATTTTCTGAGGATTTAATTTATATCTGAAACTTTATATTAAATAATGAAGATGTGAATTTTAAACAACAAAAATATTTTTCAAAAATCTCTCGAAAGTTTCTTTCAGCAACTATTACTTACCAAATTTTAATTTGCTGATTATCTTTTTTCGATAGGTTTTAAAAATCTTTCCTTTAAAAACACCCCTGTACTTATCATACACTTTATTTATATATTTGGACATGTTCAAGCAGAAAGAAGTTTATTTAAAATCTCAAAAAAGTATAATAAAAAATCAATAACTGTTTCTTAAATTCAGCTATTATAAGTATAGTTGCTGCTCAGTTTAGATCGGTAAAGCAGAGCAGGTAAAACTTTCTTATCTATTATCATTGAAATTTAGAAGTTTACGCGGCAAATTTGATAATTCGACCTACATTTTATAATCCTATTTATTTGTCCAACACGGTGAAATTGACAAAAATAGTCTAAAGATTTTATCAAGCCCAAAATTAAAAGCCCCCCAAAAAATAAGGCCCAAAATATGTGTACAGAAATATATAGCCAAAAAATTATTTTAATTACTAAAAAATATAAGGCCTAAGATATATAAAGACCAAAAAATATAGGACCAAAAAATATAAGGTCCAAAATTGTAACTCCCAAAAATTTTTGTAATGTTTGAAATTTAATTAAATTATTCGAATTTTATAAGGTCAAGATAATTTTATAATTCAACTTTTTTACAAGTAATCAATGTATTATAAATTGATTATAATTCAATTGTTTACAAGAAATATATCATTTAAAAAATACCTTTTACAAGATAAAATGTTGGCAACAAGTTTTGTATCCATTGTCACCGTTCTGTATCTTAGTATTATAATTATGATTTTTCCATTAAAAGGTTAAGCAATCCCTAAAGAAATTTTATAGCTTACATAGGTTTTTCTGTATTTTTATCAATATACGCTAATGATCGTAGTGAAATTAGTTTTAAAAATGTCTACTACCCGAGCTATTTTTACTTATGAGTATAATGGAGTTTCTTTTTGATTTGTATCTTGAAATGCACGAGACAACTGGTATTTTCTTTTTTAAAATAATTTTGATCATACATATAAATCATAAGTAAGTGATTTTCTTACGCAATATCAATAGAAAATGCGATTAGCTCATATGCCTCATATAACGATTCTATTCGCTTTTTTATTAACATACAGTTTATCTTAACATATAAAAAATGTTTGATGCTTTCTACAGTACTACTCAACTTTTATCATTAGTTTATCAATTTTTTAAACAATTTCAGTTTTATATAAAAATATAATTCAATACCTCATTTTTTGTTAATTTTAAGCTGGTTAGGTCTTCTTAAAGAAATTTTGTGTAATTTATATTTGTGTAGAGCTCTTTTATGTAACAAATAAAGTTATTTATGTGTAAAATTTTTACCGTATCTAATATTTTAAAAGTCATTAATGCAATGTTATTAGAAATACGTACATTATGAATTAAATTTATAAAATATAATTATATTATAAATTGATAAAAAATGAATTAAATCTTAACCAAAATATAATTGAGCGAATCTGTTAGCGAGCAAATATATAATCTTAATTATTTTTACTTTAATACAGATAATATTAAAAAATAAATCGTATTCACATAATGCAAACTAAGTCTTATTAAAATTTAGTGTTGCATAAAATTCATCGAATAACATCCATAGAAGCTTATTTATAATTGAGCAATTATATCTTTTTATAAATTATTGTTTAAAAAGGTTTCTTGGTATTTTGTCAAAACTACACACTTAATAAATAAATTTATAAAATATTGTAATTCAGAACCTATGCTTTTTATAATCATCTCTTAATGACATCCGTGCTATCGTTAGCAACTTTGCCCCATTTGTATTTCAAACGCGGTTTTTTACTTTTTCGCTTATTGTGATTAATTCATAATTCCTCTTGAAGCATTTTTAACTATAGACATGGTTTTTGCAGAAAAATTTTATTATTACTATCAATTAACCGTAGAAAAGCAAACTTAACCGAGCGAGCATTAGCGAGCGAGGTATCTCTGGCTAGTAAGTATTACGCTTTAATGTTATGATGTAATTACTTCTGATTTTAAAATAAAATTATATCTTAATAATGGTATATTATTTTATTATTGTTTTTGTTTCATACTTTTATTATTATAAATTTGTAGATAATATATATTTAAAACTTGAATCAGTGTTTAAACAAAACGAGCGAGCTTTAGCGTGTGAGTTTTTAGCTAGTTATAATTATAATACTAAGATACATATTGGTGAAGATGAAAACAAAACTTATAGTTGCTAACATTTTATTCTATAAAAGGTATGTTTTTAACTGGTTTGATATCAATTTAATGCGTTTTATTAAAGTTCAAAAGAAATTACCTCGACATAAACAACCTCGAGATGCGGTTGCTACTCCGATCCGGTCGTCTAGCACAGAGTTTGACTAGCTTAATTTTTTTATTATATATTGATACCTAAATGTAAATAGACCGCATTTCGTTGCTAGTTTTAATAAAACTGTAACTCGGCCGTGGCTTGCAGAAAACCATATCTCAGCCGTGATTTCAAGAAGACCATACCTCGCTTCGGCTTGAAAGAAGCCGTATCTCGGCACGGGCTTATTTTTAAGACTTTTCTATGTCATTTTTAGTCGACATGTGATTAAATTACTGCAATTTTGTTATGGTAATTTATCACACTTTTTGAAAACATACAGGGCTATAACTATAACAAAATTTCAGAAAATCAATCACATACAAGTTACCTTTTTTTCAAGCCGCAGCCAAGATACGGTCTTCTCAAAGTCCGGTATTGCCGATCTTCTGGGACTGCGTCGGCTCCTTGTTGACGTCTCCCTCTTTTCTCTTATTTTTGAACTTGATGAAATGATTGCTGTATGCACTGCCTGAAAAATACTACAGCTGTTGCTTCTTGCTCAAGCACAGATTTTTGATCGCAGGGTCTTGAGTGCAAAGTCAAAGTGTTGCTTGCTGTCTATCAAAGTTGCTCCGATGGTTGTCGTCAAGGCACTCGCGTTGAATTGAATTCGCGTCCCTCAATTCGAGATTAAAGTTGCTGTAATGTAGATTAAAGTAGCTGAAAAAATTAGACATGATAGTCTTTGATTCATGTCTAAGGAAGACGCGAATGAGATTGTAGAAGATTCCGAAAGGAGTAAAGCCGGTACATCAAAGAGTGAGCACGTTTACATATTTTTGTTACGTGCAATTTCCGCGTAAGTTTGTAGTCAAACACCAACCCCAGATTGCGCACAGAGGATTCATAATTGACCCGGGATCCCTTTACGTTGATGTAAGTGTTAGTAACAGTAGGTTAAGCATTTATGTAGTAGGATAGCCCAGGACGATTGTCTTAGTTCTAAGGACATTAAGTTTGAGATAGTTGTTTGCAGCTTAGCCTATTATCCTTTCGGCGTTAGCACTCATCTTGACAGAACAAGAATCGAGCTCTTAAAGGTAGCATTGACTGTATATTTTCAATTTAGGTTATCAGCAAAGATTAGATGGGACACATCTGAATCTAGACAGAAACCAATACCATCAATGTGCAACGTGAACAGCAGAGGACCCAAAACTGATCCCTGTAGGACACCAGTGTTTAATGGTAGAAAGGTGGAGAGTTCGTTGTAGTCACCAATGACGGCCTGTTCTCTTCCCGTAAGATACAATGCAAGTCTTCGGATAAATTGCTTAGAGAAGACGAAGGAGGATAGCTTTCTACGTAGCCTGACGTGGCACACAGTATTAAACGCCTTGATGAAATCAAATAGGAGTAAAAGAGTGACTTTTTTTTATCTGTTTATAGCCTGACATCATCAGTCAACTTATTTAAGCCGGACTGTGCACCGTGGCCAGTACGAAAGCCTGTTTGAAAATTGTCAAGTCTTGTTTCGAGAGACTTAGAGACTTGCCTGTGCACTAGTCACTCCAGCGCCTTGAATAGAAAAACCGAATAGAGACATCGGGCGGTAGTCAGTCAAAGCTGTTGGAGAGCTGACTTTATTTAGTGCTTATATCAGCGACAACTTTCAGGCAGAAGGAAAGCGTGTCTCGCTCAGAGACAGGTTAAAAATTTTACCTAGGTCGCAGGACGCTTCGATGTCTCAAAGAAACCTATCCTGGACCACGAGCATACCTTTCCAGCCCTATCACGTAGGCGACGATCGCCTTGTAGAGGTCAGCACGTCGAGGAAGCTCGCACGTGGCCAACATCCGAACACTCGAAGAAACACACACTGCACGCTGCATGAACAACTTACACATAATACACGACGCACGCTACAAAGGAAACGTCAACTGTCCTGAAAAGGACGTTCGTGAAGACCTGATACGCTCGATGTACAGAAAGAGGAAAAACGCAAACGGACGCTGATGCGTTGAAGTGACCGATTTCTAGGAAGGAGCTGTCAAAACTGAACTGCACGTACTTGCGCGTGCCAGAGCCCGTACAAAATGGAGATGCCCTGAGCGGCGCGCGCATGCGCTTGACCGCTTTCATCGCAGCGCTCGCCATGCTACGGCGTAAAATCCAAAATTCCCCACCCGTTCTTACATAACCCGAACATACAGTTGTTTAAAACCGAAAGATCAAATTTCTTGGTAACCTTTTCCAATAACCCGCCGAAGTTCATTGCCATATTGAACCTAAAGCACTTCCACAGCTTTGACACTTAACTTGCGACACTGTTTTTGCTCTAGTACTTGAATACTGCAGGGAAAATTTTCGTATTAAAAATCGTTAGAAACCAAAACAACTTATTTATTCTAAGCAGCCGTGGAGATTTTATTCGCAGCATAGTAAGTATACCAACACGATACACTGGAAATATTTACTAAATTTTCAATTGTATATATTTTTCCGAAGTAGCAATTTTCTGCATAAAATAGTGCGATAATTAGAAAGAACTGATTAAAATCTAGAAAATCAAATGCTTATACATACGCGTCAACAACAGATCAAATAAAATACAGAATTAACCATTAAAACGCAAATTCAAAGTATATTAGGCCGCGGTGCTTGCAGACGGCAAAGAGAATAAAACTTATACTTAGTATCATTGTAAAATATATAGAAAGATTTTTTTTTAAATCAATAAATGTTTCTGAAAATTGCCATAATTGTCAATATAAAAATGAAAAATTGACGTTTTTAGTATTAATAAAGCAAACTCGTGTTAAATTTTATTACTAAAATATGGCGGTGTGTGTACACATACATCGACGACACAAACAATAAGCTGTTGGATAAAAGCGGTGTAGGCCATTTATTCAGCACATAAGATAAAAGCATTAATACTGGGACCCTTTTGGTATAGCCCTTTAGAATAGACGTTATTTATAAGATTCAGTTGCAAAAGAAAGGTATAGAACTATTGTGTTATATATAGAACAATGACTTATTTATACAGAAAAAAAAATTAAATTTTAAGCCTTTCCTATGCTAATAAATAATAATTTAGTGAAACGGGCAATGGCTACAGTAGGGAGACACGATATTTCGAGTTAGCCGTAGTAACGGACAAATAGGAGCTGAATTTTTCGTTTTATTTAGCAATACTACTCGATCTAAATATTTTTACAGTTAATTTAAGTCAATAAATTTAACATTCCAAAAAGTAATACTTTACAAACCCCTTACAAAAACCTGTAACTTTTCTCTATGTAGTTAGAGTTACAAGAAAAATCAAGAAACTTTAAAATCCGTAAATTTGATTATTTCCAAGATAAATTTATTTTAACATTATTAATAATTATTAGAAAAATTGTTTTATATACTTTAAAGTACGTTTTAATTGCCAAATATTATTATATTTTGTGTACTTCTTCGTGTCCTAGTTATGGCCCTACTGTAAAATATGGAACATTAATTTTGAAAAAAATATTGTTTTTTACTGGCAACACCCATTGTGCTTAAGCAAATATCTCTCTCTCTCTCTCTCTCTCTCTCTCTCTCTCTCTCTCTCTTATCATTCGTTTATCATCTTGCACTTTTCTAGCGCTTTTATCATCTTTGAGAGCTGTGTACATAACGCTATTTTGAATCATTTTTGAGATCTATCTTAACTGATAGTTTATAATACTGATTCGATTATTTGTTCATACAAGCTTTATATAGTTTTCTACAAGTTTCTTAATATCACCGCTTATAGTTAACTTCCCATTGGAGTTGTCGCAGCAACGTTCTTACATCGATCAATCTCTATGGCATTCATCTCATATCGAATTTCTTCAAAGAGATGACGAATAGCATTGTTTACAAAAAGGGTGTGTTGTACTGCTTGTCCATCCTGTTTAGTAATCTCTCCATAAATATGTAGAGAACTTTTTGATAGTAGAACACACAAATCTTAATATTGTATAGCTATTCGAATTTTATTACTATTGTTAAATGCAAGTGAAGTATAGGGTTGATGTGCATTAACCTCATAATGCGAGACAGATTTATTAAAGATGACTGGAGATTGTACATAAAAAACTACCTTCATCTTTTTTATCAAGTACGCAATGACAGTAGCAACAGATAAGCGTACAAAAACGTAAATTTATGTGATGTGACACTTAACTCGTAAAGCGTTCACTTTGGGAATAGCTACTAGCAAATCTGAATCGTGACTTTAATAGGGCTACAAAAGCCTTGGAGTGAATCCTAGTAGACGACGAATTAAGTCAGTCGTTCGAAAATCTATTTTATGACTGCACATAATAAAACTTCACAACGTATTATTATTTGGCCGGATAATAACTTTTATACCTTGAGTATCTAGAATACCCTGTAGAGTTTGATCAATATCGTCAATTTAATAACTACCTATAGGAAGTTCAACTATTTCTTGTCCAACGTAAAACTTAATGCAATTCGTGTCAACGTTTGGTTTTAATAGAATTAAGAGTCAGCAACTGAACAAGTCCTAGACTGTATTGTTTGTCTAGATCCAGTTCTGTTGGAGGAAAATAGTGTGTCTCAAGGATTGAAGAGGTGCTGGAAAGTCTTAGTATTATCGACTCGACAAACATCTTGAGCAGACTAATTCAAATCGGTAGCTATTTCTATTTTATATAAAGAGAAATTTTTCCTACGATTCAACTGATTGCAGAGCAATTTAAGACAGAGATGACCACAGATAAAAGTTGAAAATTCTTCATATCTCTGGAATTGTACTTAACTTGAGATACTTTCTAGTAGTTCATAAGATCTCGAGGTGGTTGTTAATCATCAAAACTGTCAAAGTAAATAACTTCGTTACCATTTTTTCGATAAGCTACCAAGTGCATGCTAAATTCATTCGCATCATCCGTATTTATAATTGCTGATTCTTTAGCTCGGCAGCCATTTGCAGGCAGAGCAATCCGCATAAAAACTATATGAAAATTTATTATATTCATTAATTTGGATATTTGTGCAGATAAATGTCGGTGAGTGCACGTTTTGGCAGTCTTATTTCATCAAAGCACCCCCCCCCCCTCACTCTACACCGTTTCTTATTTCGTTTTAGCAAGATACCAAAACCTTTGCGATAAGGTTTCAAAAATAGTTCTTTATCAAGTGTCAGCATTTTAATTTTTTCATTATGTCTCTTTAGCTCTTTTATTGGTTTCTTAGCACTCCTGCGAGTGAGCCCATTGCGCTAATATCAGCGAAAAGTGGAATAAGTGCTGGAAGAAAGCCCCTACTTTGTTGGAAAC
Organism: Trichomalopsis sarcophagae; assembly: GCA_024372645.1. NCBI lineage: Eukaryota > Metazoa > Arthropoda > Insecta > Hymenoptera > Pteromalidae > Trichomalopsis > Trichomalopsis sarcophagae. The sequence continues at coordinate 88,333 of QLSS01000326.1, read as the reverse complement.
TGACTATATGCGTGCAACACTTACTCTACCATTCCTACCGAGTTTAGTACATAGACCACAGTACAACTAGGCACATGAAGTTCAATAGGTAATTTGTTGATCATGTCATTCACTAATCCTGAACCTCTTCTCTTTTGCATGATACTAGCTCTTAGCAATCTTATGTGAGACTATAACTTTAAGAAGCTATAAATGCTCGTATTTATAAGAGCTCGAGTCAGCTGTGATATGGAATAGAAGCATGATAAATCTTAAGAAGCAGTCAACAAAGTTGCCAGTGATTAACTTTGATCTTTTGACGCAATAGAAAAAACAGCAGAATCGACATGGCAAATTATTTCCCAGCAGCATAAGAGCAGTATTTTGTGGTCCATCCAATTGTGGAAAACGAATGCTTTCTAATCTCTAATCACTCATCCTAATGGTCTAGCATTTGAAAATATTTACGTAGACTCGAAATCTCTAAATCAGCCAAAATATAAATTTTATAAGCATATAATTTCACTTTTTGTATTGGAACTTGATTAAATTATATAGTATCAATAAAAGTCGATAGAATTCTATAGAAAGCAGATTAATTAAAATCGATAGATTTTCATATAGAATTTTATCGACTCCTATTGATACTATCAAATTTAATCAAGTTTTAAAGCTTTTGTTCGGTTCAAAGGATTTTATGGACTTCTTATGAATGGGTAAAAAATGATTGAATTAATCTCCCATGAATTAATTAAAAAATGTATATCAATTTATTGTACTTCAATACTATTAGGTAATGAACATATATAACGGTCATTTTTTGCACTGATATAACTTTACATTTTATATCATTTATTAAAGTATAAATAGTGTGAGTATAATTTTCACTTTTTATCTTTTGCTTCCTCCTAGGGGAAGCTTGGTAATAGTAAAATTTTGAGTTTCGTCAAAACTTCTAGAAAATACTTTTTGGTGTGTTAGAAGTTCAAATCATGTGTTTTTAGAAAATGTCTGTATGGATGCGTGCGTGCGTGTGTGTGTGTGTGTGTGTTTTTTTTTTTTTTTTTATACGGACGTTGACAGAGCGAACTCTGTTCAAGTGGCCCTACGACATCAAGACCCCACCGGCACCATCGCTAGACATCGTACTTCGATGGGGCCGTTTACCAGCCGATTGGATTCTTCTTTGGGGTTTGATATTTCCATACTTCCCCCGTCCACCGTAGTGATTAGGGGTTCAGGATCAAACTCGTCTGCTTCTTACTGCATCGTCCGGCCGTCTACTTCCTACAGCATCGTCCGGTCATCCTCTGGCAGTCTCAAACCTCGCCCTACGTTCCTCTGCATCAGGCAGGGGAGCTGGGCTCAGCTCAACCTACGTTCCTCTGCATCGGTTTGAGGAGCACTTACATTAGACGGGCATTGCCACATCTTATTGTAGCCTCAACCCCGACTGTGTGTGTGTGTATGTATACCGTAATATTTCTGGAACTACTCGGTGAATATCAATAAAATTTGACATGCATGTATATTTTTGTATTCTAAATTCGGGAAAAACATTTATTTTTTATTTTATGTCCAATTTTCGATTTTTGAAAAACACTATTTTGCGTTTTTTTTTTCAATCATCTCATCGTTACAAACAATTCAGCTAATATGCATTTGAAAGAGAATAAAATTACCTACTCTTTCCCGTTTGGTGCTCGGGATAGATCGCTTTGTTCTACAGATAAAATGAAAAAGGTGATTTTTTTTTTAATTTATATTGCGACGTGCAGCCTGTCTGGCTGCACACGTACACTAATGCACTCCCGCAACACCCGAAAATACCTGCTGCAAGTCGTGAGCAGCGGTAGATCACCCGCGAATAGTTGTTGTTGTTTCCTTGAGCTGTATAACCTCACCTGCTAACCGCGTGGAGCAGCGGTGGCTCCCCTGCGGTCTAGCAGGAGACTACAGAGTAGAGTAGCGCCACGTTGTTGTTGCCAGGTGTAGTGGGCTGCTGTACCGATACAGCAGCCACACACCTAAGCCTGCGAGCACCAGGAGTCGCGATGAATCGATAATAGAATCTACCCGAGGAGAACACCGTGCGCGATCGGAATCGTAATGACGAGTGCGCATCGCCGACGCGCATCAACGTACGCTCAGCTATAGTTCGACGGGCCGCTATAGTTCGAGAGAGGGAATAGCGACGGTGCGAAAGGGAGAGAGAGAGATAACGCGCCGCGGTATAGCGCGTGCGGAGAGAGGTACTCGCGCGCGGATATACGTACCGCCGCGAAACTATGCTGATAATGGGAGCGCGTATGTACACCACTAGCGCGCACCACTATCCGAGCCATGTCGCCGCACTGTGACGCTCCAATGAACACGGGAGAGTCCAGTGCACCGCGTCTGCTTGTTGACTGAATTATGACTAATGGCTATACAACGACTACACGGTATAGCATATGCTGTCTCTCTCTCGCTCATTGGACGCGTAAGGAAGATAGCGCCCGTGTAAATGACGCCGATGATTTCGCGCCAATATTAATTATTATAGAGGGCGCAAATTAAGGTTTTCCGGAGACGCGCAGGATAGTGAGAAGGAGGAGCCTTCCTTTTTCATCAGAATATTCTCAACCATAGACCGAGCAGGACGCAGCAATAATAATATCTAGCCCGAGTAAAGTACCGAGGAGATAGAAGCAGAGTTGTACGAAGTATAGATCAGAGAGACGAGTAAGTTGTGATTGATCTTATATTGGATTTTACTTTAAATGTTGGTGAGTGGTAATATATTCTGAATTATTACGGTGTACGTACGTTAGTATTATTTCGCTCGAGTAGGTTGGGACGCGGTTGATCAAACTGATTGACAAACGCTGATAGAATATTGATTGCTGGGCAATCCAGCGAAATATCGTGACTATTTTTGCCGTCTGTTGATCGGAAACCGATCCAGATACCGCGCAACAATAAATAATAGCGACGCTGTCGATCATCAAGAGATCCAGCATTAACACATAAAGATTTTGAGACGCTGTGAATTTAATAATCCAGCAACGGTCGGAGAGTAATGCGTAGCGACGCTGTTGATCGCTAAGCGATCCGGCAAAAATAACGATAACGTCCTAGTCACTACCGACTAGAAGACCTAGACTAGAAAGCGCGTTAATCGGATTTGTTATAACAATAAATCCTCCTGTAAGCAATTTTCAAGAGTAAAGTATTCGAATGACATCGTAGCGAAGCGAGTATTTGTAGGCATTATTCAAATTAATACGTAGCGCCCGCAAACCCAATTATTCATGCTTATTGCCCGTTAGTAGCGACATTGATTACGGATCTATCGATACGTTCTATCGGCTTTTCGCGTTTTCAGCACGACTACTAGGGTGACCGGACGAGGGCAACGCTATTCCAAGAGAGTAACGGTCGTACGCCATTTCGAGGGACGCCGCGTCCGTCAAAACGACGCCGACGCCATATTGGAAGATTCGTGTACGAACGATATACTCGATGGTATTTTCGTTAATTCACTAATTAATATTACCAGTTCGTTTTTATTAGAGTAACGTCATTGCATTTATTCGCGAAGATTATTAATACAGAGCTTGTTTAATCAAGATTAAAAGCACGCGAACATTCTAGTCTCGGTATCAGTAAACAATTTGTATACGGGCGAATTCCGTTCCGTAATGGGGGTTGCAGAATATACGAATAATTGTTACTAAATATAACAGTGTGAATTAAGCTTTATTTTAGACCTTCGCCACGCCAGGCATACCTGTTCCTAAAACTTACGATTTGTCCCCTTCTGAAGATCTAAGAGTCCGCGGTACGAAGTAGAATCAACACAACAAAGTATATGATTGTTAGCGTCACCAAATATTAGTTATAAAAAGCGCAACATCACAATATCTCTGAAACTAAACATCATAACCTCACAAAAAAATCATGTCGATGGGTCACGTATCAAACTATATCCCATTAAAATTTCAAGTAATTTGACTACTTATTATTTCAGTAAAAAATCGAAAACTGGTAAAAATGAGTTCTTTTGTCCCTTGATTACGGTAGTAAAAAGGCTTTATTGCACTTGAGATATCGAGAAAAAGTAGATATTTTATGTGTCTTGGCTAAGTTCATTGTGCAGATTTCAAATCCCTATGGTTCTTAGGATACCAAGGTTTCAATTTTTTTTGAACATTTTTTGATTCCTCATATCTCTAAAACAATGCAGTCAATTTTTTTGCAGTCATTTTATTTAGTGATTAACCATAAAAAAAGCTATTTGCTGCTAAAATTTTAAACGATATCGTCGAGCAGTTCTCAAGTAAAGAGCTAAAATGTAAAAACTGATTTTTCTTAAAACTTTTTCTTCCTCTTATAGGGGTGTCGTTGCACGTCGTTAAAGTCCGTCCCTATTAATTTATGTCAGAATGATATATATATATATATATATATATATACACATACATCAGTATGATGACGAAACATATTAATCACAAACATAGTATTTGAAAATATTTACGTAGACTCGAAATCTCTAAATCAGCCAAAATATAAATTTTCAAAGCCTTCGGAGGAAATCGAGTACTTACCCTTTAATGAGCACGATCTTGTCGGATCACCCGATGAAGCTCGACCATATTCAATTATCGTTTTTGATGATATTGCTTGTGAAAAGTAGGATAATGTCAAACCTTTTACTGCTTGGGTAGACACAAAAGCGTAGATTGCTTATATTTGTGCCAATCGTATGCACAAGTACCGAAATACTTGGTGCGTGACAATGTCAATTTTTTGTTAATTTTTCGACAAGATGATATGAATTTGAAACATGTTTACAACGATCACGTTAATACAGATATGACATATCAACGCTTCAAAGATATTTGCTCAAAGTGCTGGAATGATGGCAACCATAGTTTTCTCGTCATAGACAAAGATTGTCATGTTAATGATAGCCGCTATAGAAAAGGTTTCGATCAGTTTGTAATAAATATGAAGAATACGGAAGAAATCCAACATTAGTTATGAGACTCTAAACTGTCAAGATGTCTGATTTTAATCAACAAACTGCAGTCCTACTTAAAGTTGAGAAAGCTCGAAACGCTGTGAGAAGAAAGTATAATTTATTAAAATTACATAAATTAAAAGTAGAAAAAAATTTGTAAGATTCATTCAAACCGATTGTAAAACCTCAAGAAAAGCTCATTGATGTAAGTTAAAGAAATCGATAACCAGCAGTAGTCAAAAAAGAAAAAACGGCTGCCAATTCATTGGCACGTAGCTTCCTCCAACTAAATTTATAGTTCCAGTAGATAAAATATTATTTAAATATACAGTGTTAATGCTTATTTAAATCTTTTCAATCTCGATTATTTTGCTGAAGGAGCAATTAAAAAATAATACAAAATATTGTGGAATTGAATAAGTTGGAATGCGATTAAGCAAGCCACCTGCGCAAGGATCGATACTCATGTACTATATGGCATACTGATGTGTGTGTGTGTGTGTAGTGTGTCTATATATATATATATATATATATATATATATATATATATATAGAGAGAGAGAGAGAGAGAGAGAGAGAGAGACACACACACACACATATCATTTTGACATAAATTAATAGGGAGGAACTTTAACGACAGCCCTATAAGAGGAAAAGTTTTTAGAAAAATCAGTTTTTACATTTTAGCTCTTTACTTGAGAACCGCTCGACAAAATCGTTTAAAATTTTAACAGCAAATAGCTTTCTTTATGGTTAATCACCAAATAAAATTTTAAAGCATTTGACTGCATTGTTTTAGAGATATTCAGATATTTCGAATCAGGAAGAAACCATCACTAAAGATGATTCTGATGATTTTAATGAGGAAAAAACTGATATGAGCGATAGTATAGATAAAAACGTTCAATTGTTGCTTAATTAACAAGTACAATCCTTGGATACAGTATATGGGGTGCGAAAAATGCAAAATGGTTCACTCATAATTGAAAATAGCCCTATAAATTTCGAAAACATAAATAAAATTGTCATAGGTGACAAAGAGTATGAAAAAGGTTCAGGTTTAAAAGTTATTGTTTATGAAATATCCTGATGATACTTTAATCAATTGTAATGACAAGAAAAATTATGTTACAATTTTAAAAGATACAAATGCACACAGAAAATACTATAATGCAGATGAAGATATTAATTAATAAACAAGTAAGAAGTATACTGATTGAAAAGACGCGCGCGAAAAGCCACTTTATGCGGATTTCCGCTGATTGGGTATTTCTGTGTGGATAAAGGAAGGGAAGTCAGGGAATAAAAAATAAGACTCGTTTGAGCGAAAAATGAGGATGTTTAATCGCTCAACTTTAGAGGGGAAAGCCTCGCGGCATAAAACCCCTCTCAAAAATAATACAAAGGTTTGCAAGTCGTGTCGATAGAAGTGTGGATAATCGAATGTTCGTGTGTGTGTGTGTGGTCTGATCGCTAGAGTCGTTCGAAGGAAGGGTGGCCGCAATTCCACCGATCCCGGTCGTGTCGTGTGTCGCTCGCGCGCGAACCCGTCCGCGAGATTCCGTTCGCGACCCGTGCGCGGTCCCAAAGTCAAGCAATAGAAGAAGAAAGAATTAGTTAAGAGGTGTGAAAAAAGAATAAAGCCAGAAAAGAAGCACTGCACCAATAGCCTAACTACACTGACGATGCGCGTAAGTTCGGACGGACGTAAGCGTCTCGTTTCAAGTTCGTTTCGAGGTTTCGCTAGAGCTATGATACGAGGTGACTCGTGAGACTGCTCGAATGCGACTGACTCGGAGCTGCGCTGATAGCGCGCGACACGAGGCCGGCGGCGCTACCTGCGGGCGCAGCAAGTCAAGATCCCTACTCGTTCCCATCAAGCACCGGAGGTGTCGCCACCTGCTCTATGCCGAGTCTCCCGGAGCCAGCATCAACACCGTCGCCTCGGTCGAACTTGGCCCCAGAGGAAACCCGACAGAACACTGATTTGTAAGTAAAATTCTCAAGATTGGTAAAAGTGTAAAGGAACTTATGTCATATAAGATTGCTCGTAGAAATGCTTATATCGATTACATGTATTAAGATGATCTAAACGAGCTTATCGATCGTTTAAGATTTATTATAGCTAAAACATCTGTTGGCAATAATAACCATATTAATGGAATACAATTAATCATTGAGAAGTTTAGTGAAGCTAAAATTATTATGTAATAATTTAGTTTCAAAATGAGCATTGATGTATTTGGACGTCGATCGATCTACGCAGACGCATCTCGTAGGCCCCCTAGACTAGAATTTAAGCTGACTAGTGATGGAAATTTTGATTTAGAGAATCGAAAACTGTGTAATGTCGCCGATGCTAAAGAGCAAGGTAATGTTGTAAATCTAAAGTCTGTGAAAAAGTTGATCAAACCAAGAGGTGACAAAATTGTTGAAGTTTTACAAGCTTTTAAAAGTGTGTTAAATAATAAAGTTGTTAAAATTAAGTATGAATTTGTTAAGATCAATAATACGCTATCAGATTTGCAAGAGAAATTACAAATTGTATATTCTGCAATAAATAATCTTATAAATTGTCATGAAAGCAGGACTAGCTGAGGAACTACATAAACCTGCCAGGCATTATTAAATATCCACGTTGTTCTTTCCTCGTTAAGCAAAACTAAGGTTTTAAGTACCCGCTCACAGTTATTGACGTATTTTCAAAGTATGCTTGGACTGTATGAAATCAATACTTATGAAAAAACGAGTACCTAAGAATTTACAAACAGGTCGTGAAAAAGAATTTTACAATAAATATTTTCATGAACTAATAAAAAGTTATAAAATGTATCTATACTCTACTTATAGTAATCTGAAAGCATCAATTTGTGAACGTTTATCATATACTTAATCGAATTAGAAAACCAAACATAAATCTGTTTATTGTATTGAAGAAAAGTGGTAATAGAGTTTATGTAAAATCGTTAGGTTTTGACAATACTCACAATAATTGGATAAATAATAATGATATGTTAAAACCCAAATAAATTTTAATTACGCAGAAATAGCTGTTTATTGTTAATTTATTTTATATTACTTTTAATTTTTTCAAGAGTACTGGCATTATAATTTTATTTGTTTTGAAACATTCATAACTCTTTTCGGTCATGTGCTTGTATGTAATTTTATTTTTTTTAGAAAAGAGCAGTAATCATTTACTAATCTGCGTCGTAATTATGACGACAGATCATAAATAAAAATTGGATTTTATATTATAATATATTGTTATAATAAGAGAGTTCCGGGATACCAGGTAATGAAAGGATATTACAATAATAAAAGTTTTGTTATTTTGTTTCAATAACCAAAATAGATATATTATATAAATAGTGTTTTTGGATAGAATATTACGTGTATTGCAGATATTCTTTGTAACAGAGAATTTTATATCTTCGGTTTGATTTTACAGTATATTTGTGAGACAATACACTTTACTTTTGGCGTTATTGACTCTAGATCATGATTTCATAAGTATAGTGAATATTTGAAATTATTCTAAGTTTTCGACTGATACGCATTAGTTGCATTATCAGTTTTCACTTGACAAATTTATAAGTATTTTGAGATACAGAAATTGTATAAGTTTAAAAAACATTTGCTCAAAAGCAGGGACTAGGCGCTTTAGTTGCGCTGTCGCTTAAGTTATGCTTCGGCTAGTGAGCTTAGATAGCGTTATAAAGCCTTATAAAGGCAGCGGAGAGAGCAGGTATCGCGCCGCCAAAAAAACTATCATATTCATACTTGCACACGTACATTCACACCTATTTACAAAAATCATTCACAAACATATTCTAATGCGCGTGCGAGATAATCGAGGTGCCTAAACAAATAATTTACTAACCAATATCTGTGAAAGTGATCGACCACCTACAACTACGCATAGTAGATCAAGATGGTAAGTTGATTAATCTCTGAGGTGAAATTATTACGATTCGTCTACATTTAAAAAGCAATGAAAATGGGTATTGTTTTTAAGACTGACAAAAACTATATAAGTAGCTCAGTATGTCGTCAGACAGTCAGTCAGCAACCAGTAATTAAACGATTAACACGTCAGAATAGTCCAATTTCTATAAAGTCTCGGTCTGCGGTGGAGGAAGAACAGGACCTCAACCGAGAAAAATAATGAAAAAATAACTTATACGTTTATCTGTTGCTGCTGTCATTACGTACTTGATAAAAAATATGGACGCAGTTCTTAATGTACAATCTCCAGTCATCTTTAGTAAATCTGTCTCGCATTATAAGATTCATGCACATCAACCCTATACCTTACTTGCATTTAACAATAGTAATAAAATTCGAATAGCTATACAATATTAAGATTTGTGTGTTCTACTATCTAAAAGTTCTCTAAACTAAACAGGATGGACAAGCAGTACAACACACCCTTTTTGTAAACAATGTTATTCGTCATCTCTCTTAAGAAATTCGATATGAGATGAATGCCATAGAGATTGATCGATGTAAGAACGTTGCTGCGACAACTCCAATGAGAAGTTAAATTCTGACTGGACACGTATTACTGAAGTGGAAAATATAGCTGATATTAATGGAAACTTTGATGTGACAGTTCCTCTAATAATGATGTTTAGTTTTGCTGAAGATTATCGCGAACTTGTTGTAAATGTTAAGCATGAACTTTTTCTCGTAAGATCGAGAAATGATTTGAAAGCTGTTTTGCAAGAAACTGTAATGTCAGATGGGAGACCGACATATGAAGATTTCAAAATCGAGATCAATCGTATAGAGTGCCTTATGCCCTATTGCATGCTGTCAGACCGACGAAAAATACAGCTATTCAATTATATTCAAAAAGGTATACCATCTAATCAGCTGGAAAAACCACGTTTTATCATTCTCGGTTTTCAAACAGGGAGGAAAGGTGTACGAAGACAAAATGCTAGTCATTTTGATCATTGTAATATTAGTAAGGTAAAACTTTTCCTCAACTCTCAGAGCTATCCGTATGGAAATCTGAATCATGATATTTTAAACAATCAGTTTGCCATGCTTTTCAATATGTATGCTAATTTTCAGAATGCGTAGTATTCTGATCGAATTGTAATAGATCCCCTTTAAGTAAAGAAGAATTTATTACAAATGAAGAAGAAACTTGTGGTTATTGTCGTTATTGTCTCGTTGTCGAGTACCAGTGACTAGCCCTCTGATAAAATTTTTGCGCTTGCCGGACACCTTATGTACTCTTTCTAGAATAGATTTTTAGAAGTATTAAGTCAGCATTACTTAAAACAGCCAATCAGGTTACATTGATGGTGTGGCAAACGACCAATCAGCTTCATGATGACTTTACCGGGAGCGTCCAATGAGAAGCATATCTTATAACGTCATCTGTGCTTTGATTTTCTCTACATACCCATCTTATACCCATATTGGTAACTTTTGTCGAGTGCTACAAATCTTCTTTTTTTATATACGGGTTTGCATATCTTTGTCTCTTTCTAGGTTATTACATCATAAAATACCGTTCTACGTATAGCGGAATTATTGAATACTATTTCCAAATTCGAAGTGATCGTCTCTCGAATCAACTCAAAATTGACTAGCTGATTATTCACGTAATTTAGCCGAAAATCTTTTACTTTACAGACACTCTTCTTGACTATTCGGTTTTCTACACTTGTACGCGTAAAACTTTGGACCACTTGACACGTTATATAGTCGTATGGATATTCAGTTATATAGTCGTATAGATATATGGACCGTTATATAGGTCCCAGTACCCTTGTCGGATAACTCATCCGTCAGACTCCCCAGTGATGTGCTGATCGGTACCTCGTACTCACCGTTTTCACCTTTACAAATATAAAATACCAAATCAGTGTCGTAGTAGCAAAATTTTTGGATGGCTCACCTTATACTTGCCGTGTTTGCAAGTAAAGGGATACAGAGAACATACTTGATCTTTTCCTGCCCCTGACAATCAAACACTTTGACCGTGTTTACAGTGCGACCACCAAAAAATGCATTTCGCAAATCAAACAGTTTTCTCTTTATATTTCTCTTATTCTCGTCAACGAATCAATGTATTTCTTCGTTTTGTGAGATTTCGGTATTGAATTAACATAACCATTTTTAAAAAGTTGATAATTTGCTGTCGTACATCTATCACTGATTGACAATGTCTTCTCGTATCTCGCATCCATTGATTTGCCACTTGTCAAATCTATATCTCTGTTTATCGTGTAAAATCGAGGGTAACTGTGCCAAAAACAACCATGAAACTGTAACCATAAACTACGATGCTGATTATCGGTCATTATATACCCACGTGGTAATAAAATACCTAATCGATCTTTTTTTGAAAATTTCTTTCTAAAAACTCTTATACAAAAAGAAGCTATTGTTGTGCACTTGACAAAAGGATCCACATTGTATTTAACAAGCCTCTCGAGAAAAGCTAAACAAGCCGATCTTAAAATGTTTACACCTTGTTTGCAGTATTTCACAATTTCTGATTGAAAATTAAACGTATATTCGCTTCGCTGCTGACCAGTGTACCAATTTAAAATATTTTCTCGCTCCCTCAAACTCATAGATTTTACTGCCTATGAATCGAGAGGTGGTAGTGAACCTTCGTAGGACTTATTTTCTTCCGTATTAAATAGGTGTGGAAAAATACCTTTCTTCATATCGGGTAATCCGTAGGCTTTGGGTAAACTTCCTAAAGACAAGTGAAAGTAATTCAAGCTGTCGATGAATTTTGCCTGTAGTACCCTCATCAGGATTATTTTTGATCCATTTATCACTACCAATGGTACGACACGATCTTCATTAAACATCTCCTCAATATGTTTGAACATAAACTGTGCGTTAAACTCTTGTAAATTGTGTTCCATACATATAACTTGCTAAAATTACTGTCTTGGAGCTATAAGTTCGAAGAAATGTTTCACACCTTATTGAAATGTCTTTAATCTTTATGCAATATGTGCAGACCTATTGTACAACACACAAATTTGGAAAATGAACTTTGTTTCCTTCATCGCCTAGCACAGAGAGCGATTGTTGTATCCCAGAATCGTAAAACAAAAATAGGGCCAGATTTTGAGAATTCAAACTCTTGATCGGCTGTGTATGACATAGGTGTCTTATGGGTAACCGTGAGTTGCACTTTGTGCAAATAGATATACCGCACTTGTGTGTATCTTTCCTGTTTATTTAAATTATTTTAAAACAATTTTGACAGAATTTAACTTTGCTACACACACTACTGTTTCTATTGTACGTTTCTTTTTTCATATAATTTGCTCGACAATGATCGCCAAAAACTAATATTGAACAGTCGTAGCATTTAAGTACCTCTGTCACACTACAGGGAGGCGCCGACATATATTTGTAACATTTGTTGGAGCATCTATGCTCCTATGCTCCTCGGCTCGCCAATAACTTTTATTACACGACATACAGTAACCGGCGCTACCACCGGCTTCTACAAGATTCAATATCGGCTGATAATGATGCGCTCGCTCGATATACAATATACGTAGCACATGTAAAACTTCATTATCGTAAGTAATACTAACAGTTTATGTCCCATCATAAATTCGCAAGACACTACATCTAAATATGGAAAAGTTGTAAACAACAATTGCTATATTACGAGTAGCAAAATCAAACTTACGGATTTCCTGTAGCCTGCAACCCTCGACAGGTACTTCAACATTTCTCTGTGTCCTTCTGCCACTCTTTCGAATGGGATTCCAATATCTGTGAAGCTTCCCCGTACTTTAATTGCGTACGTATAGGCGGTGACTAAACTTCGCGGTAGACACAAGTTTTCACTATTTACAATAGTCAATATAGACTGTTTATTCACTGATTTATCAGTCAAACGCACTTGTTCATCACCCACTATATCTTCAACAATCATTCGTTCTCATTAAACCCTTTGTCACTTTGCACAGCACTGTATGGTAATCCTCAAAGATCTTCAATGAGGAAATCTCCAATGAGTCTGAACGATAACCAAAGAGGTCTACGATTAAACTGCTCCGAATTGATGGTTAAACCAATATAATCGCTCAGTCCGTCTCTTTCGCAAAGTTGTCGATGCAAGTCTCGCACACAACCCTGAAGCCAAGAATGAAAATCTGCATTCATGGGCTGTTCTGGAAAAATTCCTCGTATTTTTCTTCCTTTGTAGCCGAAACGTCTGTAGAAACGCGTGAACTCGTTTTCGATTCTAAACTGAGGATTCTCATCATCTCTTCTTCCTTCACCACCGTATATATGTTATAATAGTATAAAACTTACTTTTCGCTTTCACCTTTTTCAGCTGTGTCGGTTGTGTTGTTGCTGCTGCTACTACTTTGACTGCTGGTATGACTATCACTACTGCTACAGCTACTAGTGCTATCGGTACGACTACGTATCTCTGAAACTAAAGTATGATATGTAATCAAGACATGCCATGTTATGTTCGAAAGAAAATAATTCGCATTACAATAACAAGTGTAATAATACTTACGAGAATCCGATGATGATGATTCTCGATGGGGTTCGATCCTTGATGATCCAGCAACTGAAATTGCAGAGTGAAGCGGGTGCCATAATTGTGTAAAATAAATTGAAATTTGTCCACTGTCGCACAAACATCACTTTTATTATGGAATATTTCTTCCTGATATTGCCGTCCATCGCGAGACTGTGTCTTTGAAACTTAAGTATTAAACCTGCCTTTTCACGATTAAAAATAATAATGAGTTTTATAATGCCAGGTGTAATACTTACTAGGATTTAATAACGGTTATCCTCGATGATTGGTGGTTGTTGATGGCCCAGCTTCTGCAACCGGAAAGTGAAGCAAATTTTTTTTTTAATTTCTAAGCATTTAAGTCAAGATATCTTCGCAGTATATCTTGACTAAAACACTTACGTAAGGATATTCTGATATAAGTTAATTTGGTAGACGCGGCAGTGTAAATAATTCCTTATTGGCAAGTCTGAATGTATCAGTAAATACCAAATTATATTCAAAAATCGTAGAAGTACATTAAGATACTAGTGGCATAAGTCATAATTTACGGCATGGCGTGTACGGCACACCGTGCCATGAAGATCGACTTATGACGCGTGTATCGTACGATATTTTATAGTACTGTCTAGCATAAATCCGCTGACAGGCTTATCCGCGGCATTAGCAGTCCTTTTATGTATCGTTGGTTAGCACTCGAGCGTAGCGAGGGTTATATGTACCGTACAATAAAGGACTACTTATGCCACGGATAGGCGTGACATACATGCGGATTTATGCCATGTGCTATAAAAGATGGATGTTTATACGAGACATTTCGTAAGTCGAAAATGAGGTCAAATAATTCATTCATTTTACTAAACGATAACAGATTTGCCCGAATAGATAAATTTGTAGTAGATAGAGAAAATCAGAAAAAATTAACAATTTGTAATATTGTACGATCACTAAAATGTCGAAGTAAACATTATAGTATTTTACAAATAGTCAACGGAATTGAAGAGAATTCTACCGTTATAGATACTACGGATATTAAAAGTATTCGTCTTTAAATAAAAGTTCTTCGAAATATGTACATCTTGTCATTACCTAATATGTTACATTACTTATATCAAAAGAGCATTGTATATAGATAAAATATATTTTGTAATAACAAACATACAAATTTACCAAATACTTATTTAGTACTCCTAACCACAAATAAACTTCCTGATACTGTTTTTCTTTCTCTATCAATTAAAATTTTTATTATCATTGTACACTTATTTAAAAGTTATTAAAATCAGCAATTTACAATTTTAAAAAGATACAAATAATAATACAAATAATATCTAAAAATATTCTATTAATCTCTGCAAACGATAGAATTTATCACTAAATATCAACAGACATTTTGAATAATTATTTCGAAATAGCAAACGCGAACAAGCATTATCTAGTATTATAACCATTATAATAAAAATAATAATAATGTTTAAAAAGTTTATTCAATTATAGCAAATATAAATACAAAACATAATATTATAAAGTAATAAAAGGTTACATGATTTTCATCTAAAAATCATCTGCTAATCAAATGCTAAAAAAATGGGTTTTTAAAATAAGGGGTCACATGCTTTTCACCTAAAAGTCATCTGCTAATCGAATACGGAATTGGCACGCTTTTCCCTTGAAAATCACCCGGAAATCATTTGATTTTCACTTAAGCATTTTCAGTAGGGGTGCGTGCACATGTGTGTATGTGTGCGTGTGCGTGTGCGTGTGTATTTGCACTACTTAGTGTGTCGGGGGGTACGATACATTCGACTTGTATCGTTGAGGCTAGCTCCGTGGTTAGAGCACCAGCCTCTTGACCTCGGGTTCGTTGGATCGAGCCCGCCCGCCGTTGCGTGAAACTTTTTATATTATTATTCCGTATTTGATTAAATTCTCTCTAAAAGGTTTCTACCTTACCTCGACCCTACTACTGGAAAGAGAGAGAAAGGCTCGGGACTACCAAAATATCGCATGAAGACCCGCGTCATTAGGTTCCTACTTTACCGCCTGCCCCCACTACTCCGGAAAGATCGGTAGAGAGGAGGAGGTCCTCTATGATGTCACTGGCGCCGCTCTCGCCGCCACGCTGGGTAGGTGATGGGGGTATTGTTTGTTTGGCCTATAGCGAGTGGTATACTACTGACATTGTTCCCTAGTAAGATAACCAGGACTATTTTAATTTAGTAATATGAACGTGCTTGAATACTATGTTTTTTATTTATACATTATGAGTACAAATGAATTGTCTGTTACATTTTTTTCATTTGCTTTTTTTCTTAAACATTTTAGTTGGTGGAATTTACACAGTTATTAGATCAAAAGCGTATGTATCGGTAGAAGAAATGGGAGATCAATACTGCTTATTAGGACCTTATAAGGAAAATTGTGCAAAAACAGAAATTGAAGAAATGGATTTTCCACTCAACAGTCCAATATACAAAACTGTCCAGATTTTGCGAGATCAAGGTTATAAAGTAAGTAAAACAATAAAAATACTATTTACATATCGCCTACTCTGTCAGGTTCTTTTGACCACCCGAAATATGGAGCAATAGGGAAGTTTTTGAAACTTTTCTTAACAGTGAGGCACAATGCTTATTCATCACTGAGAAAATAAATTATTGTCATGCATTAAAATAGGGAGAAGAGAATTTGTTTTGGCTTAATAGAGAAGAACCAGATTTAACCATTTTTCTCTGTTTGAGTTGTCGAGTAGATCCTCTTTAAGGTTTTTTAATAATGTTGTGGTCAGCGTTATCCTTTAATACGGCCAGGCACATTTTGAACTTAAGCCGAAAGTACAACGTACCCGATGTCGGCTGACGACAAGCCACGTTTACCAATTAAGCGCGTGTTTTTTCCTCATGCTTTTACACGCGCTCTAGTCAATTCATTTTGAAAATTTTGTTTTAACCTCGCTTTTTAGTCTCAAACAGTGGTCTTTCGGTCGAAAGTGAAAAATAAAATACTATACGCAACACATGACAAAAGTAGATTTTACCTCGGCTGATTACTATCCTCGTAAGAATATTTTTCCCTTGGGTGATTACCGTCCTCGCTTCGCTCTGGCACCGAAACGCACCCTTTTTGCAGAATCTACTTACTTAAATCCAACCACGGAAAAAATCTGCTACTTCTGCCCCTTGTGTCATGATGTACTATTTTAATTTTTTTCCTGAAAATTTTCTCATTTTTCCTGCAAATTCTATACCGGGGAAAATGTGCTACCTTCGTCCCGCATTTCAGGCACAAAAAGTGGCTATTCCAGTCGAGTGTGGAATAAACTATAATGAGTACCAAGTCGTGTCAAATTTATTGGTTGCATTGATACCTTCTGATTAGAAACTGGGTGGCAGATATCCCATTGTGGGTAACGATTCGCCTGTGACCGTCTAAATAGAAGTTTTGGGGGCTTTTAGCCTTCCTGTAAATTTCTTAGCTACTTTCGGTTCTACTAATCTGATCATGTTTCGGAGATCGAAAAAACTTGATATGGTGGCCTACTTAAGATTACTTGCATATAATCTCGATTAGCTGCCATCGTGGTGGCTGTAGGAGCGTAACACTCTTTCTCGTTGGAGAACTAAATTTTCAGGAAGAAGTAGTTCCAAGTTGGATCAGGTGGTTTCGGTTCCTTCTCCACAACGAGTTCTTCGGTTTTTCGGGCATCCAAGCCCCGTTAGAGGACGCTGAAATAAGTGATAAGAGTTATACCAAAGTCACATGATATGCAGAGGAAAGTTCGATCTTCTGAGAAAAAAATATAAACAATTTACAGAACTTCATTAAACAATAATATTTTCAGATTCTAGATAAAATATTACATACAAATATAATTTTGTTTCCTTCTGCTATTGTATTTGCAATACTTTTCATTGATTTTGTATTTTTTTAGAATATAACTTTCAGCAGTATCGAGCTCAATCACTAGGTGTGCCACTTTTGTTTGGACACCCGATTTATCTGTGATCTCTAATTGGCCTTCGGACACTACTTTAATCTGACTTGATTGCTTAAGAGCCAATCCAACTTTTTGTAACTTCACGAAATCTTTCTCGTCTTCCAGCAGCTTAGTGATTTTTTTCCTGGTGGACCAAACTTGCGTATCTGCGTAAATTCCTGAGCCCTCGATGAGGTCTAGTTCATCTGATTGAAACGATTGTCTCGACTCCAAGCTGAAAGTAATTTTCTTTGCAGTTTGGCCCGAGTAAATGGTATTTACGCTCCCATGAACCTGGGCTGCGATGCTTTTATCCTTTTCTAACTTCTTAGCTTTTAACCTATTCATCCGCTAACTTTAATGTCTCTTTTCAACATGCAACCCTCTGTTCGCAGTTATTCATGCACTCTTGTTACAAAAGGATCTCCTGTTTTAGAGCACAGTCTTTCAACTTCAATGCTTTTCTGTCTACAGAAAATCCTTTCTTTTTATAATCGGGTAAATCACCACTTAATGAATTCTCAGACTCACTACGACTGCAAACTAACGTAGAAAGAGCACGTCATTTAATTATGTAAACGTATCCACTCCTTAATGTACTGTACATGTATCTTAGACTGCGCAAGCATCTGGTGCAGGCTCTCCTGTTTTCTATCATTGACTACTGCTTATTAGTTTACTGGACCTAGGTGCGAGCTGCATTAGCTCACTATCGCCTTATTTTGACTCCTACGTTGCACTCCATCCTGCAAGGGGTGATATGATACCCCTGGACATCCCAACCTTCGCGACGGAGGCGCTAAGGAACTGATTCCGTATGAGCGCCGCATATCTCTGAAACACATTACCTTAACACATATGCAACACTACTTCTATTTTACTCTTTAAACAAAATGCTAGGCAATACTTCTTTCTACAACCTCGAAAACACATAGTCATAACTCATCATTTTTATATAATCACTCGCCTCAAATCACAATTCATTTCTCATTAGACCAATCAATAGAGTAAAATAAAATTGAGATTTTGCTAAAAATATTTGCAGCAAACCGCTTGTGCCATCATTTAAAAGACAGTCCGTAGATATATGCTGTGTTAGTATGTGTTTCCTACACAAAACTACTCAATTAATATGAATTTCGTAAATAAAAAAGTTGCAAAGTATTAAATTGACAAGAGAAAGAGACGTCGAACAATCTGATCCGTTGATTAGAACCGGAAAAATTCAGAAAGAAACGGAAAATTTTTTTTTTAATTAGTAACTTTGCCTTTTATGAAGATTAAGAGCTGACATTTAGCACAAAAGATAATAATTATATCAACTTTACGTGTGCAAAAATCAGGCTTTGTCGGACTAATAGTATTTGCGCAATTGCAATTTCAGTTTTTTATGCATTTTCTTGTCGAAAGCCTGCTTGCGTTAAAAATGGTCAGATTTAAATTCTAATACTGGCATCCAAAAGTATAAGTAAGATACTAAGAATTGTATTTTACAAGTTTTCGTATAAATGCATCGAAATGTATTTCGAATTCCAAAGTGGCCTAAGAATATATATCTTATTTTATATTGCTATATTAGAAAAAAGTTATACGTACCCAGTGCACAGCTTTGGTGGAGGTAATTTTGGGTTTACAATAGTACACGTGTTTCTTATGACAAGAGCTTAGAGCATGCCAAGTTTGGTAATGGGATCGATTGCAGTATAAGTTACATGATTTTAAACAAAATAAGTTGTATTGCTGTTCATGAGTAACATGTATGTTATTCATGAGCTATATATATATATATGTGCGTGCGTGCGTGCGTGCGTGTGTGTGTGTGTGTTATACCTATCTTATAAGCAATTTAAACCCTAATATTGGTGAAAGTAAGGTTTTGATCCGGACTACGACCACCAAAAGTTTATGAAGATACCTTTTTATAGTGCAAAAGTTCCTGTATGGGTTCCGGAATGGAAGATACCCTATATCTTTAACTAATATATAGATATCCATCAATTCGTTCTAAAATGATTAAAATTAATATTTAAAGCCTGTGGCAAAGTTTATGAATTCCTTGGAGCATTCCTAAAAAATTACAGAGGTGGCAAACATTAAAATTAAGAAAGTCATTGTAGGAGAAAATTGTTCCTTAATGTGCATCATTGACTAAAAATTCAAAGCTAAGTGATAAATTATTTAAATACATGTTAGCTTATAGAAATAAATTGCGTCACTCGGATTATTGCCAAAAAAATCATAGAACTTGATTTTATTGTTACAAATATTCCTACTGAGGTCGAAGAATCGTAAATATATTATGTCTCTTGCAAAAACTTATAACATAAATCATACGCTTGATTATGATTTTTTAAAATCAGTAGATAATTAAGTTAATTCTTGTACGCACTTTGGCGACTTCTAATAGTGCGGGAATATGATTAGTTATATCAAATAGAACGTATGTAAAATTTGGGCGCATAAATTTGGGCGATAGGGGTACCAGCTCAGATAGAGATTAACATTACTAAGCTACAGAAGATCAGAATAGGATGAGTCAACTGTAGGATCCGGGTGGCTAACCGTAAAAACGAGCCGTTTAGGTATTATCAATACCTAGCTTTTGGTCATATCGGCAGAAACTGCGCAGTAACTGAAGATAGAAGTAAGCTTTGCTTAAGATGTGGAAAAGATGGGCACAAAACAAAGAAGTGTAAGAACCAACCCAACTGTGTACTCTGCAAAGGTGGCACAGGTGGGAAGAGTGACCACGCAGCTGGTAGCTACGCATGCTCAGTTTACCGAGCTGTAGTAGAAGCCACTGACAGACGAAGAAAATGAAAATAGTGCAGTTGAATATAAATTACTGAGTGACTGCACAGAACCTACTGAGCCAGCATGCCTGCAAAACAGAGATCGACATAGCCATTGTCTGTGAACAATACAAAGACCTGGACAAACGATCATGGGATATGGACAGTAATGGTGAAGCGGCGATATAGGCATGCGGAGATGCCGCTTCCTAGCAAAAAATGACAAGACGCAATGAAAGATTCGTACGCGATATGGTCGTAGGCGTATACATTTACAGCTGCTATGCTTTTCCTAACGCGTCAATAGAACATTCAGGTAGCTGTTGGACTAGCTAGTAGGTGCTGTAGGAAGATTACCAGTACTGATAGCAGGCGATTTCAACACCTGGGCAGTATAGTCGGACAGCCAAAGGACGAACGAAAGAGGTCAAGCTCTATTGAAAGCATTCGCATTCCTTGACTTGGTCTTAGTTAACCAGGGATGTTCTTACACATCTCAAAGAAGAAATGCAGGGTCCATCATAGATCTCAGGTTTGTTAGCAGTTGCCTGATTAACTTAGTTAGTTCCTGGACGGTGAGCGATTATTACCCAAATAATGACGACCAAGCGATAATGATGGCGATAGGAAGATAAAAAAAGAGGTCCAACGGGAGGGCAACAACAAAAAGAATCAGTTAAAAAACAAAGTATTAGTCTTAGTCTTAGTCTGTTCGACGAAGTTGAACTGCGGCGACCCCTGCACGGGGGCGTGTCGGCCAAGCACTCAAGCGAATCCCATTGTGCTTTGCCTCCTGTACCATAAGGAATTACTTTATAAACCCTTGTTTATAGCTTTGGCAACTTGGCAAACAGATGCCAAGCTGTTTGACCTTAGCTTCTCTAACCCCAACATGGGAACCCCTTATACCCTCTGTCTTGTTCCCGCGAAAGCTGGGCAGAGGTGGTCTCCGTTTCTTGTTCGCACTACCCGTAGCTCCTGGAGTCCCTTAGTCCCAGGTTCACAGGTGGTATCCTACCCTCCAATGTCCCGTCAGCCAACCAACGTCCAACTTTAGCCTATTCCTGCTTAAGTACCTAATGGTCCGCAGCCACTCCTTAGGTAGGCTGCTGCCCATTAAAACTCTAGCCTGTCTTAGTCTTTTGGCGTTAGTCCATTTGCCACTCAGATGCAAGTTGAGCCAGTCTTTAATTGCTTTGTTTATCTCAAAGGTAGGGACAGCGACTGCGTATCTATTGCTTGAATGCCGTCCGCGCCCCTACCCGCTAGCCTGTCTGCCTTTTCGTTGCCCACCACGGCGAATGCCCTGGTACCCACACCAGTCTTGCCGCATTGTTTTCCGCTAGTGATTCTAGCGCCTGTCTGCACCTTAGTACCTCTTTTGAGGCGATACTGATACTACTATCTAGCGCCATGAAAGCTGCCCTGCTATCCAAGCAGAAGCTTACTGTTCTTCGCCCTGTTCTTCTCTTTAACAGCCATTTGGCTGCTTTTGTAATGGCCCTGATTTCTGCCTGGAAAACTGTAGGATGATGGTCGAGCGAGCACATAACCTATTGAGTGTTCTCCTTTTTCCAGGCATCTGCTCCTACGCTGTTCTTATTTTTTGAGCCGTCAGCACAAAGTTTATGTGATCTTGTTTTCCATTCTTCCCTTTCTAGGATCACGATTGAGAACGACTTGGAGAAATAAATTCTTTTCGCCATTGTATCGCAACCTCTTTCTTCCATTAGCGGCATTACTTGTTCCAGAAGTGCCGCATCCTTGAAGTCCGTAGAGTTCGTTGATTTTGCTATTCTGCCAAACGTTCTGCACGAATTTGCCTTATAATTTACTGTATATAATTACTTTGTCTAGCGAAGGGCGTTTTAACAGTGTTTCCATAGCGACCGTAGGTGTCGTTTGCATGGATCACGTGATTCCTCGTATAACCAATCTCTGCACCTTACTTAGTGCCCCTGTGTGAGTTTTCAACTCACATTTTTGGCCTTATAACAGTGCTCCATAAGTAAGTCTTGGTTTGATGATTGCATAATACAGCCATTTTACTTTATCCGGTTCTAGTCTCCAGGTGTTGCCAAAGACCCTCCTGCAGGCCCAGAAATTATACACTCCAGGGGCGTAGATTATTACTTTGACAAGCTTCTGGAGGTCTTCCATGCCAATAGCCTCGAGTTGGGTGCCCTCCCCACACGACCATTGAGTGGCATTGCTAAGTTACCACTCCTTGTCCTTTTGGTCCTTGCAGTGGAAGATCTGTGTACTTCTCTAGAACAAATTGTTCAAGAAATTTTGAGAATAGCCTCCGTCTGGGGCATCATAAATCCTTCGACATAGCCTCGCATCTTTACCTTCTTATAGTATATTATAATTTTGAAAGCAAATAAGTCCTTTGGAATCAGTTATACTATAAAATTGTTGTCATACTAGAATATTTCAAGGACACTACGTCTTTGAGAACATCCTAGAAAAACAGAATATCTTAAACAGTAATACATCTGTTTAACTGAAAAACTTGAGATAAAATTCAAACAAGAAATTCACTTTCAGCTATCTTGGCTACAATACATTAGCCAAGTACAAAATACTAAGAATTAACAATGCATAAATTAAAATTCTAAATAAGAAGAGATTCAAAATACTACGACATCCCAGACCACTAAAAAATAAATAATAATTTCCAAATAGAGCTAAGTCAGAGCGTTTCAGGTTATATTCCTCCTACAAAAAGCCCGGAAAATGCTCCCCTCTTGACGTCGTAAGCTTAGTAATCGACATCGCTAGAACTGCAATAGAAGAAAAGAGATAGAAAGGAAGAGCCAAAAAGTACTGTGATATTGTTACACTGGATGTTAAAAATGTGTTTAACTCAGCCAGCTGGAGCAAGATACAAGAAGCATTATGGAAAAAAGGTACCCGCATATATAAGAAGGATTATGTCTGACTACCTGAAAGACAGAACCCATTTTTATGACACAGATAGCAGCACGAAAACCTATCAAGTAACCGGAGGTGCCCCACAAGGGTCAGTGCTAGGCCCATTATTGCGAAACATCATGTACTATGAAGTACTTAGGTAGAGCTATCCGAAGGGGCAACGGTTGTAGGATTTACAGATGACATTGCAGTAGTGGTAGTAGTAAAGTAAAAGTAAGAGGTGACGGAAATCGCTAACGAGGCAGTATGTATAATCTAGGATTAGCTATAGCAGACTAGATTTAAGCTTGCTATCCATGAAACGGAGGCTATCCTTATATCTGGTAGAAAAGGAAAAAGACAATAACACTGACAGTGGATGAACACAAAATATACTTCAAACTGACTATTAAGTACCTAGGATTCACCATGGACGCTAGACTAATGTTTGAGCAGCATCTCAAGAGGGTAAGCCATAAGGCAGCAAAAGTTAGTTCTGCACTATCGCGACTAATGCCAAATGTGGGTGGGCTAATACAGGGTCAAAGGTTACTCGTAGCCAGTGTAATTACATCAATCATGTTATACGGTGCCCTAATATGGACAAACGTTAAGTTGGTGAAGTCCTATGCACGAAAGCTGGCAATAGTTTAAAGGAGAAGTGTAATGCGGGTCGCTTCTGACTACTGAACAGTATCAGAAGATGCAGTATGCGTTATCTCAAGTATGCCGCCTATTGACCTTCTAGCAACAGAACGAAAGAACATATAAGAAGAAAGCCGACGTGGTGACAATACTTAAAAGAAACTTTGGAAATACGCGAAGGAACAGACCTTAGCTAAGTGGCAAAGACGATGGGACTCCAGTGGAAAGGGGTGATGTACGCACCGCTTTATACCACGTATTGTTGGATAGACCAATAGACGACACAACGAAGTGAATTACTACCTTAAGCAGTTTTTGAGCAAACATACACCGCTTTAAGATAAGGGACAGTCCAAATTGCCCAGTATGTTTGGAAGCAAACAAAGATGCAGAGCATGTCATATGTGACTGTTCGCGATACGAAATGGAACGAGAAGAACTCAAGTGTTACTTTAAGGACCATTCTTAAGTCGGTTAGAAATTATAGAAAGAATAGATGAGAAGGACAAGGCGAAACAGCTGAACAAACCTGTTGCTAGACAAAGGCCACTAGGTAGTGGATACAAAACGCTTCTTGGACTGATGCAGATGAACGCAGGTGTCGGGCTTGCGTCTGTCCAGAGGACGACAGGTCGATGCTGCAGGAAGCAGACGGCTGGACAATGCAGAATGAAGAAGACAGCAGGACGATGCAGAATGATAACATTTGCATACATTTTCTGTTTAAAATATTAAGTAGTATTCGTGAAGGATTGCCACATCATGAACTTAATTTTAAAATTGGAGCTATTATTGTGGTTATCAGAAACTGAAGCATAATAGACGGTTTGTGTAATAATACGCGATTAAACATTTCTAAATTATTTAGGCACAACACTGAAGCTGAAATTATAACTGGAAAAAAAATTGGAAATAAAGTTTCTATACCTAGAATTACTTTAATAAACGGTGATTTTCTGATGAGCAATTGTATGTATCATTATCTAGATGCAAACATTCCAATCGATTATCTATTCAAAATGAAAATGAAAATAATTCAGAAATTATATTACAGCTGTATCCTCAAATATTTGAAAATGGAGTGAAATACAATTCGAAATTATTTTGTTTGAATAGAAAACGAAGCACATACGTGACTTTATGCTGTCAGCCACAGCAGCGTAGCGCAAACTTTGTGGACGAAATGACAAAGTAGTGGTCTACAATGACAAGTCTCAATGGTACAGAGGCTAACAGGATACGGGCTCTGCAATAATATATTGTGATGATGCAAGTGCTTTTAATAAAAAGGAGTGATAAGAAAGTAAAAAGATTACAAGATTTACGAAGACAGAGGAAAGGGAAGGTTTAGTCAGAAACGAGGTAAAAGGAAGTAAGAGAAAATCTGAGAGAGTGAGCTATTACAAAAATAAATCTATTAATTATAATATGCTACGAGTTTGTGTTCACGAGAAAATGAGAAAATCGATCTGGCGCTCCCGATATCTCTAGGCGCGCGTGCTACCAATTGAGACAACGCCGCCCTATTTCATCACTATCTGTCCTGCCTCGATTACCGGCGTGGCAAGGGACGTTGTTCCACGTTACAATGTAGATAAGCTCATTGATGGCTTAGAATAAAGTATGTTAATCATATATATAGTCATTGTACAGGTGTTTAACCCATTAACGTCCAAAACAGAGAAATCGTAACTCTGTTTTCAACCGTAAATCTATCACATATTCCACGGATATATTCAATGCAAACATACTTTTTCTTAAGTACTTTTTTCTCTACTTTCCATTTCTGGTATCAGAATTGCGAAGTTTTCAATCAAAAATCAATATGGCAACGTTTAAAAAAAAAATGCAAAATTTCGATACTTGTTTCTTTTTAATCCAATTTCTTGTTGTGTTAACATTGAGGACGGAACTTTATTTTTCAACTATGAGCGCATAAATGAGTTGTACTTTAAATTCAGTTTGGTCCCGAATCCACAAATTTAATATGGCGGCTAGAAAATGGCGCCTGAAGCGCAAAATTTTTCCTAAACTTTCACGAATTTTTTTCTTGAATATAATGCATTTGACGAAAAAATCAATAAGAATAGAAAGTGCTTAGAATCAATCAAGGAATATGTCTAAACTTTTTCACTGAGTTTTGAGCAACTTTTTTATTTTTGCCAATTGGCAATTTATGACAAATTGGAAAAATTCATCGAATCGTCTCGAAAAATTCAGATATACTTCTTGGTCAATTCTAAGTACTTTTTATTCTCTAACTTTTTCTTATATAATACTTTGTGTTTGAGTAAAAAATCAAAAACATTAAAAAATTTGAGTTATGCAACTTTTGGAATTGTTTCATAAACTATATTGAATTCTCAATCGAAAAAGTCTGAATTTAATTACTATATTCAATTTGCCGAATTTTGCCAAAAGCTTTTGTAATGTTTTTATCTGAATTTCAAAATAGTGAATCATCATTGAATGTTCATAAATCGATTTTGAAGAATCTTTAGTTTTTTCACTCTTTGTCTACTATACTGTTAGTGTTCTAAATATTAGCGTTAATATTTTACTTGTGAATTTAGCTTTTCAAGTTTTAAAATTGTAATGGCTCCAAAACGCCGGAGAAATGTAAGATCTCAATCAGAGTCTGAAGAAGATTATTCTGATGATAACGATGATCATAATATTTTGGTACCTAATCCAGATGATTCGGGCAGTTCTGGTCAGAGTGACGAAGATTTTGGTTCTGAATCTATTGATAACTTATTACTGAGTACATACGCAGAAACTTCTAATAATTATAAAAAGTGGACGTGGGTGGTTTTATTAGATTACTTCAGGCCGCTGTCACCAATGCAGTAATACTTTATAATTGTGTTAATCCAAGTCACCAAAAAATTTCAAAAGAATTTCTGATGGATATTGTGAAATACTATCTGACTAGACCTAAAGTTGATGACATTGTTCATGAAACAGTATCCCTCAAACAACAGAAGCTCTGCTGTTGCAAGCCATGTGTCATTAGGACAAACAAATTTTGCAAAAAATGCAATAATTTTTATTGTAAAACGTGTTTTATAAAAAATCATAACAGTTCCTAAAAGATATAAAAATTATAAAACTATAAAAAATCAAATACATAAATAAAACCCTAATAAAAAGATAAAAAAAAAGACAAGATGCTTTGACTCATTCACCGAATACTCATTCTCAGAGAATAAAAAGTACTTAGAATTGACCAAGAAGTATATCTGAATTTTTCGAGACGATTCGATGAAATTTTCCAATTTGTCATAAATTGCCAATTGGCAAAAATAAAAAAGTTGCTCAAAACTCAGTGAAAAAATTTAGACATATTCCTTGATTGATTCTAAGCACTTTTTATTATTATTGATTTTTTTTGGTCGAATGCATTATATTCGAGAAAAAAATTCGTGAAAGTTTGGGCAAAATTTTGCGCTTCAGGCACCATTTTCTAGCCGCCATATTGAATTTCTAGATTCGGGACCAAACTGAATTTAAAGTACAATTCATTTATGCACTCATAGTTGAAAAATAAAGTTCCGTCCTCAACGTTAACACAACAAGAAATTGGATTTAAAAAAAAAATATCGAAATTTTGCATTTTTTTTTAAACGTCGCCATATTGAATTTTTGAGTGAAAAATACGCAATTCTGATACCAGAAATGGAAAGTAGAGAAAAAAATACTTAAGAAAAAGTATGTTTGCATTGAATATATCCGTGGAATATGTGATAGATTTACGGTTGAAAACAGAGTTACGATTTCTCTGTTTTGGACGTTAATGGGTTAATGAAAGCAAATGTGAACAGTTGATTTTTTCAAGAATTTAATCTAGTTGTATTAAAGGCATGTCAGCTTCTACCTTTATCAGTCTACAAAAGTATGTCTAAAGATGAATATACATGGTGATGATGTGGAATATAGTGTAGGATATTACGGGGTAATTACATAAATAAGCCTTGTGTATATTTAAAAATGTCAAATATATTTAACTATAAGATACATCGTCTTTACTTGGGCCAGTCTACATCCGCACTCTATAACGTCCCCCTTAGATCTGTCGCTTTCGGGGCTGCTGGTCAGTACCACGCCTATACCTGCCCCTTCCAATCACCTTTCTTCACCCTCTCTCACACGTTACTCGCTCTCAGTCCCTCAGCTCGCTCCCGCATCTTGCACACGTGTCAACCATACTCTCAGACTCTCTCGCTCAACCGTCGCTCGTGCTTGTAAACCTATAAAAAGGTTCGCTCGGTTCTCGCTCATAACCTCTATCTCTGAGCGCTCGGTTTGTGGTTTAATCCGTCGCTCGCTCTTATCATCACGCTTCACATCTCTCTCTCTCTCTCTCTCTCTCTCTCTCTCTCTCTCTCTCTCTCTCACACACACACGCATCTATCACCTCCACAACTTGGCCTTCCTGACATTTGTCTGCCCTCAGACAATCATATTCACAATTAATTCATTCACTTTTCCGAATCACACTTTCTTCACTTTTACATTAACTCTTCGTCTTACCAATTTTAATTTTAATCTATAACTCTTGTACAATTCCATTTATATTGAATTTAAATCAAATTTTACAATCAATAATTAAATCAGCTTATCTATTTTATAATCTCACACCAATAAGTAATCAATTTTCTCTACTCATCTTACACACATCATTCTTACATTCTTGTACATACTCACACTCACATCGAACTTGAACTCTTAATTTTTAAGTATTCTGTCCAACTTCTTCATAGTGAAGTCTCTGATAAATTCTTCATTTCTCGCGGCAATGTTTGTAATCTTGTCAGTCTTGTCTTCTTTTTGTACTCTTTTAATCATGTCTTCCAACTTCTTTATTTTTGAATTTTCATAATCTCCGCTTGCTTGCTGTTTTTCATTCTTCTCGTTATTACACTTTGCTTCTTGCTTTTCTTCGCTTTCTTTCTTCGGTGGTTGCTTTATCATCTTGCGTTGTTCGTCATCTAACTTTTCTCTCGATTGTTGCTGTAGAATCATTTTACTCGTCTCGATAGTGAATCGTCTAGAAAGTTGCATCTGTTGCTCATAAAGTCTTTTCATCTGTTCGTCCATTTGCGTCTTAATAAAATTAGCCGGTACGACTTCATATTTTAACGGATATTTGGCGTCGTCGATTGTTGTTGTCAGCTCTGTACGTCCTATCGAGCTAAATGTTGTACCTCCTGCTCTAGTTAGCATTTTACTCGACGGCTCTATTTTAACGTCTTCTTACTTCTGAAACATATCTTCGCGCATCACGTTGCACTGGCATCCGCTGTAAATTACTTCTGTAACCTCTAAGTTATTCAGCTTTATCTTCTTCACGCTCTCTGGATTAAAATCTCCGATACGTCTCATGTTGGCTGCTTTCTTCACTTCTTCGGCTGTCGTCTTCTTCCCTGAACATTGTGGCATAATATGCCCGATGTCACCGCACTTAAAATATGTCTTGCCTTTCTGGTAATCGCGTCCTATGTGCCCTGTCTCTCTACAGTTATAGCACCGTCGCTTATCTCTGTTGTTTGGTAGCATCTTCTTCGGCCGCGTCGGCTTCTCGTCTTTTCGTCTCGCGTTCATGTAAGTCACGAAAAATTTTTATAATTGCGTTGTCGTCGTTGCACTGTATAGTGTCATTTTTTTCATCGCGTCATCTGGTATTCCGTCAACTATGTAGTCGATAATTTCTGCGTCGTTCAGTCTACCACTTTGACCTATCGCAAGCATTCTTTGCACGTAGCTTAGCATTGACTGCCTATCTGTCTTCTTCGTCTTTGCCAGCATTTCATGAATGGTATGGCTGCTCGTTTGCTCGTCGAAGTTATTTCCAATAGTCGTTTTAAACACGTGCCAAGATGCTACGTGTCAGTGTCTCTGCAGCTATGTCTTGGCTGGACCATCTAGAGATTTATTTGCTGCGACTAGCGTCTCTAGTGCTGACCATCCATAAACCACTGCAAGCTGGTCCATAAAATCTGTCCAGGCTTTTACCGGATAAGCTGGGTCTTCCCCAGAAAATCGCGGCAACGTGCCCTCAACATCACGTAACGACACTTTCTGCGAATTACGATCGTTGCTCGCGTTGCAGACGTGCGCGTCTGTGACAGTTTCTTGGTCGTCTGATTCTGTCGGCTGCTCTGATTGAATGCTTCTCAACTCTTCTCCAGGTGTTTTATTTACCTGCGCTGTTATAATTCGCTTCATCTCTTCGAGTTGTCTTCGTAAATCTTCCATTTGCTCGACCATCGACTTCTCGACGATCGTCTGCTCGAGTCCCGTTGGTGTGCTCGTGCCCGGCACCTCGGTCTTACATCGTGTACTCGCCCTGTACGCTGTTCAAGAATAGCGATTCTCGAATACAAAAAGGTGGCCTGAACACCGTTTTTCTTGTCCATAAGTACCCATCAGTCTCTCGAATCGGAATCTTAAGCCCGAGCATGAAAAGTACAGCTCGAAAACCAAGTTACTGGCGCTCCTAGGTTTCTACATAGTATAGGGACTCGGATCCATCTAGCCAACTAAACTTAGCTGTTCTATTAGCTGGCAATAATCTTCTTGGCCTAGTGTCAGATTGCGCCTGGAATTGGACCCACCTACGATCAGTGGGGTGAGATGGGGTCATCGTGACTGGTGAAAGATGAACTATGATATAAGGCGAAGCACGAAACAACATGAGGAACCAAGGAATAGTGAGAAGACGAAGACGTTGTACGTGTAAAAATAAAAATATAAGTAAAACAAGAGATTTATTAAACGCATTAAAACCACCAACGTCGGGGATTCAACTCTACAACTTAGCTAAGCAAAGAAAGTAGCTTGAAAAGTATAATCACCAGAACAATGAAGCACAATAAATGCCGGAGCTACGTGAACCGTGTAATCAAAACGGGTCCCGTAAAGGTGTTGGAAGAAGTAAGTGAGAAGCATAAGCACATAAGAGAAGACGAGCATATTACGAAGCTAGAGAAAAAAGTAAATGAACTAATAAAAAATTCGTAGTCTACAAAAGGAGTATAGAAGTCATTACAGAACGGCCTTGAAAGTTCAAAGCTTTGGTGACCCAGTTCAAAGAGATTAGCGAAGATTAGCGGGATAAAAAAGATAAAAATTATGAATGTGGCGTCAAATATAATAAAACATAGCACAAGGTACAAGTGCTAAAAATCCAAAAGATGCTCGACCAGCAGCATAGTCGTTTCTATTTTCATGGACCAAAAGTAGCCTCGGTTGGGATCTGGAATAAAATACCATATGTAACATGGAACAAGAGTAAAATTTTCCCTTAAAAACTGCTGCCTTCGGAAAAAAATATTCTCGTTTACGCAGTAAAATATGATATTTGATCTATGTTTCATAATGTACTATGAACCCAAAGGTGTACAAATTTGAGAATGTTTGTCTACAAGTTGCGCACATAATGATTCGATCAAGAGAAGATTAACATTAGAAGATTGCATAATATTGTAATGTCTTGCATTACGAACGCCCTATGCTAAATAAATATATACTCTTTCTTTCAACAAACATTTATTAACATGCTATTCCTTCATAATAATTTACTTTCTTAAATTGAAATAAATCAATAAATTTAATATCGAAACTATAAGACGCTAAAGATTAATTTGAGTTGAAATATTGATATTCTTATAATACTTTGTTTCTAGGTTATCACAGGTACTTGGTTAGTCGATGGAAATCCACAAATAATTTTATTTGATATTGGTAGTGCAGCATGGAAATTGGATGAATATAAACAAGAATTATGGAATTGTTGCAATTTTGGTATTCCCCATCTGGATGTTGAAGCTAATGATGCTATAATACTTGGGTATCTTGTCTGTCAGTTTATTAGCGAATTCAGGTATATTTTTAATTTTAATTATAATAAAATCCTGCATCCAAAAGAATATCATAAATAATGCAAGAAACTAGCATCTATCGTAAGTATGCAACAAACAATAAAAGTCGATTACAGGGGGCGAAAAAAGAGCTCTTGTAACAATTTCTTCTATTTTTATGTAAATTAAAAAAATCTACTATGATGCGGTAATATCAGCAAGATGTCTAACTTTTGGGTCTAACATTTTTTATGAGAACCCTTCTCTTAATATTAAGCTGATGGTCTTATTTCGAGTTTGATCCTTCACATATACGCAAAACGCCGTCACCTTGAAAATAAATAGAAAAATTGTAGATCTTTAAAACATACAACTTTTTCATAATAATGAAAGTGTGTATAAAGATTTGTACCTTCAGGCTGCTGTTGATCGATAATAACGTCTTTAACGCTAGATGGTATCTGAGGTCCATTGAACCATTATTACCAAACTAGTTGGAATTTTCTTGTGAGCGTGGCTCCACAATCTGACAATATACATCGATCTTGAGAATTGTAGTCTTAATTCAGCTGCACGAGGAGGTTTCGATGAAGCATCAAAATTTTGTAGCATTTTTTTTTAAACGTTTCATTGACGTCGTTGCATTTATAATTTTTCAAAAATAGCCCAAAACGAGCATTATCTACGGAATAGAGTGATTTCATCGTATAAAGTGTACAAACAAATTTTTTAATATTTTGAAATACATTATCCCTGTCGCAATCTTTATTGCTTAATTCAGCAAATGCGCTTTAAAATTTTTCGCTCAAAATTAATAATTTTAAAGGACGCTATTTTCCTTTTCTAAAAAAAGCTGGATTGTGGTCACAACCAGTGAACGCATGAAAAGCAGATAATAATTTACAAAATAATTTGTCGTGTCTACCATAAAGTGCTGAGAAGTCAATTACACGCTGTCTACTTAAAATACCTGTTTGAATCCATACTTTACTATTGTTTTTTAGCTTATCCATGTTGGCTAGCATTATAATAAGTATGTCCGTGTCGGAACATTTTATTATAATGTGAGCTTCGTTTAGAATATTGCAAGCGTACAAATTATTTACGTATCAGCTTCTTCGTGAGCTTCTCTAGCGTATAGGTGTCATTTATCGAAAATAAATAGTCTCATTTTAAATTCTATATTCGTAACACTGATAGAAATTTAGACTGTTTTATTTTCAAAAAATGTTATCATTTCTGTCCTCTGCATGTGCAATTAAAAAATGTACAAGAGCTTCCTTGAAGCTATTTCTAAGCTCTTCGACAAAATCTACGGATCTCGTTTGATCAGATCCAGAAATCACGTACATTCGCTCATCACAGTTACGGCCTCAGAGAGATCTTTCGTAGTTTTTAATTGGGGGCGCGAAATATCTTTCAAAATTTAATTGTATTTCTCGAGCTTTGTTATTTGATGTTACTATCTGCTGTATTTTTTTAGATATATGTCTAAACGTTTTTGATACGTCTTTCATATAATAAATTAGATAAAAGCCGTCTATCAAACAAATGTCTATGTGTGTTGGAGCTACGCTTTTTACATCTTATTCTAAAAGCTTGAATAAAAGAGATTTATCTGTCTTAAATATCGATTCGTCCAAATGTCATAATGACATCAGAACGGGTATTAATGGAAAAGTAAAAATTTTATCAATGTTGGTATTGGCATTCATTGAAATAGCTAACATGCGGCCGAATAAATCGCGTTGTAATCTAACTTTTTGCACTTTATTATTATTTATTTTCATCTTTTTCTTCACAGTTAAATTTGTAAGATTAAGTATTTTATTCTGTTTGATAGTCGCTTCAAATCTATTGGGCGATTCTGCGCATTCAGAAATAAATTTCTCTCAATGAATTACCATTTTTCTCTGCATTAAAATAAAAAGTTGAAGACTTCTTCGGAAGCTGCTCATCCAGTGCCAATATTATATAAATAATCATTTTCAATTGTTTCGCTGTTAAAGGGATTAAAATTTTTTTTCAATAAATTAATAAAACTTTGCAACTGAACGGAATCTTTTTTTATCTGATATTTTTCCAGATCACTGGTAACATTTTGAGCTTTTACATATGTGTTGAACATATACTATGTCTTTTGGACCATCTTTGACGAGCATTAATCAAATTTGTCATGTTCGTTATTCGGTCAATAACTTCGCAGCAGCCGCATTGACTATTTGCTCGAGAGTCAAATCTACAGGACTTCTAGAGAAACGTTTATTTGTTCTTTTGATCCCGAAATATTCATTTTTGAATTGCATTTCTAAGCCTGGATGTGTTTTCTCAACTTTCAGTAAATTGTCGTAATATTTTACCAACCAACGAGAATCATTACCTTGATTGAATATCAAAAATAAATTAGTCATTTCAGGAATAACCTCAACAGTTCAAAATTTATGTACATAACGTAATACTGTGGCGTTTTTCCGAAATCTTCATTTAATGCTTTTCTTTTTTAATCTAAAAATTCTCTTATCAATTTGTCAAGCTTTGAATTAAATATTTCTGAATTTAAAATGCTGTGCGACTGAAATTATTTTATAACTTTGAGTACATTTACTTCGACTGTGATATTTTGCTTGGTTAAAAAATCTTCAAACAATAAAATTTGCAATCCTAGCGACACTAAAGAATGTAAACGCTTACATCGATTGAAATGTTTTTCAGTGATAAATCCATTGACCCTCCTCTCTCATAGTGTTCTAGAATCCGTCGCGTGTATAAGCCAATCTTCGTCTCCCCTTCCCTCCAAAAAAAAGTGTCGTAGGTTTTTCTTTTGTCCCTCCTCCGACACGGCCCTCGCTCTAGATCAGAAGAAAATCTATTGGCTGTTTTCTGAGGAGAGAGGGAAAGTGTAGCCCTTCTTATTTTCTAAAGTAATAGAATTTAAGGAAAAAATAGGGCTTTTTCAATTAAAATTTATTCCGCAAGGGAAGAGTTTAAGAAATTTTGGGAGGGAAAAAAGTATCTTAGGAATGTGTCTTGAGAATTCGGGAGGAAAATTTACACGAATCGTAGGACTTTTGGAAAATGTGATGGAAAGGGAAGCTTTGGTTTGCCTGTATAAATAATCCTATAGTAAGTCAGTCTTCGATTTTTCAAATATAGTGAAAAGTTACAAGTGATGCAAGGAAGAAAATGGCTTTTATAAGGAGCAACAGGAGCAGCATAAGCAACAGCAGCAGCAAAAGAAGTCTGCAAACAGTCCAGGAGAAAGTTTGCTGTCTGATTGATAATGCTCCGACGCTTCTCATGATGTTGGAGCACGTTTCTTGGGCCATGGAGGCTATTCAATCCCGTAAGTATTTGTTCATTCATTCTTCTTTTCTCATTATGATTTGTTATTTATAATCATATTTTATTTGTTACAGTGCCACCGTTATCGCCATTTGCTGCTATGCAGCAGTTATATAATACTTATGCATCTCCAAGAAGCAGTCGCAAAGATGAAGATGAAGATCACAGCTCTTCCCACCCAGCCGAGATCGCTCTAGAGAGAACAGAAGAAAACGCTTAACCAAGAGCGATGCAAGGTCAAGGAAACGCCCAACCAAGATCATCTGTTCAAGTTCGACTTCGAGTTCTAGCTCGAGCTTGAGCAGTAGCTCATCATCATCGAGCTGCACATCTGCAAGCTGCTCGTCTTGCAAGATACAAGCGATCAGCAATAACGACAAACTGCTACTGCGCGCAAGCAAGCAATAGCAGCAACGCACAAGCAAGCAGTAGCAACAACAGCAGCAAAGCACAACCAAGCAGTAAACTAAGGAAAAGAAAATCCCAAGGTAAATCATATTTCATTTTTCTATTTTTATTTTATTGCATTAAAATAATAATTTTAATTTCTTGTCCTTTACAGGTGAATGTGATGAAAATAAAGGAAAAAGCGGAGAAACAAGTCCAGAGATGGCTAGATCTTCTAACACAGGTAAATTCACAAAAAAAAATAATTTCTAATTATAATTTATGATGTAACATGTAATATTTTATTAAAGTAAATTTTTTAACTTTTTTTTCAGAGGACGCGAGACCTGCTCAAGAATACCGAATCCCTTTTAAACGCGACCGGCTGCATTTACAAGGGATCAGCTGCAGCGGCAGCGGCAGTACTACTACTACTACCATCGCTACCAGTAGAGCAGCCGAATCCTCACCTGCAGCGAGAAGCAGCAGCAGCACTACTAATGCAGCCGAATCTACACTCCCAGCGAGAAGCAGCACTACTAGAGCAACTGAACCTGCAGCAAGAAGCAGCAACACTAGTAGAGCAGCTGAACCGACACCGGGAACCGACACCGTCCAGACTTGCTATCAACAAATAGGGTAGTACAGGATGCACCCCATCGAAATTTGAATATACCGCGAATAATAGAAGATGTAATATTTATCGATTGAAAAATTTTTTTTTTTAAAGTAATCTGTAATTATAAAAATAATAATAATCATGTATAAATATTTCATTTTTAATTTGAAAAACTAAAGAATATTCCAGCAAATGTATACATGCATATTAAATATGGACCAAAGTATGAAGTATCTCCTTATCCTATTTTCTCAGAAAAAAAGGAAAAACACATAAATTTACTCATTATTCAAGATTTTTACATAGATGAACATGATGAAAATAATCGTGCTGATGATGGAATCTTGCCTTAATATCATTTCGACTGGATCAAAAGCATGTATCGTCTTCTGAGTTCTCAACTGTCTAAAGCCAACATAAAATCTTACCATTGTGAAAGGTGTTTACAAATATTCTATAGTGAAGAAAGATTAGAAATTCATGAAAATAACTGTAAAAATATGAATAATTGTCGAATTAATTTACCTGACACTAAGAATAATATTCTAACATTTGATGATTATAGTAAGAGCGAAAAAGTACCTTTTGTTATTTATGCAGATTTTGAATGTTTATTGAAGCCTACTGAGAATGAGAATACTTACCAACTACATGAAGCATACAGCATTCGCATGTCCAAGAAAAAGTGGCACCTCTGGTGGCCGCTCACTGAAGCTATGAAAGGGGGAACAAGCAGACGATATAGGACGATACGACACTCTTAGGTGTTTTAGAATCCGTACAGATTCTGGAACACTTTGAGAGGGAATAGGGTGTTCTAGAATCCATGTGTTCCAGTATGCCTATAGCCTATCCACTTCTATAAATTTGCCAACAGTTTTAAAATAGGCCTTCATTATATGAAACGCACCAAGATGTTTTAGCGTAAGTAACTATCTCTGGACATATAGCATCAAACGTCCTTCTCTTTTTGGAGGAAGGTACATATGTAGTACATTCTGTATTGTATGTGCGCGTATCGTAAATATCTCTATCCACGTTTTGGTATATTATACCGACGGTGTCATGTAGAGTGTTCTCACCGCTACAAGTTTCCACGAATCGATCGTAATTGTCAAAGGCTACCTGTACAATAATTAGGCGATAAGTAAACATCTTCGGGACAAATAATCGATTTGCTACAAGAGGCAAAAGTAGCTTCAGTTTCCAATTCTTCGATATTGTTGTAACTGCAGCAGTGCCCGTATTTATTTATAATGTCAATGAATTTTCTACTACTTGTAATGCTCTTCAATGTTTTTCGAAGTGTTATATGCTTAGAAGATTTTATTTTTTCCTTGATTTACTGCATAAATAATGTCTTGAACAATTGAATTTACTTTTCAAGTGTAGTTACAACTTCTTATTGTCCTAGGATCATTACAGCAAATTATTGAACGATGATTACCGAAGTAAAAAGACTTTATTGCACTTGAAATTTTGGGAAAAAGTAGATATTTTATGTGCGTTGGCTAAGTTCATTGCGCAGCTTTCAAATCCCTATGGTTCTTAAAATATCACGGTTTCAATTTTTTTTTTTGAAAATTTTTTGATTCCTTATATCTTTAAAACAATACAGCCAAGTGCTTCAAAATTTTATTTGGTGATTAACCATAAAAAGGCTATTTGCTGCTAAAATTTTAAACGATTTCGTCGAGCGGTTCTCAAGTAAAGAGCTAAAATGTAAAAACTGATTTTTCTTAAAA
The DNA here is from genome assembly GCA_024372645.1 of Trichomalopsis sarcophagae. NCBI lineage: Eukaryota > Metazoa > Arthropoda > Insecta > Hymenoptera > Pteromalidae > Trichomalopsis > Trichomalopsis sarcophagae. The sequence continues at coordinate 50,526 of QLSS01000326.1, read as the reverse complement.
CTTTTTCTTCCTCTTATAGGGGTGTCTCTCTATTAATTTATGTCAAAATGATATATATATATATATATATATATATATATATATATATATATATATATATCATTTTGATTGATAATGAAATATATATATATATATATATATATATTTCATTATCATTAAAAATATGAACTTCTCAAATAGCGTGCCAATCTGATTTTTAAGTGGTTAGAGCTAATATATGCCCTTTGAAATAACTTAATTTACATGAGTTGTGGTAATTAATGAATTTCTATACATTTTCGTATATTTTCAATTTTTTCAGCATTTGCGTATCAATTGGATGGATTTTACGTGATTTATCGCAAAATATGCAAATTACATTTTAATTATCTACTTGTATTTCGCACGAAGATAACTGTAACACGTTATTATCTAACCCTTGAATATTTTCTGTAAAATAAAATATAGTTTCGTTACTTTAAATCATTAAAAAATATATTTATTTAATAGCATGTACATCTGTCGAATAAAAAATGTACTATAGAGGGCAAAAGCTAGTCGAAAAAGTGATGTCTGCTTAGAGAGAGAGAGAGAGAGAGAGAGAGAGAGAGAGAGAGAGAGAGAGA